>JAKTXQ010000109.1:12752-34662 GCA_030582995.1 Candida maltosa
GCATGGGCCATCGTGTCTACGTTTTTATATTGTACGATGCAGAGTCTTGCTGAACTTTCATCGATGTATAAAGCCAGTGGTAGCTTTGCTGCGTTTTCGATTCGTTTCATTGATCCTAGTTGGGGGACTGCTATGGGTTTGAATTATGCGCTTTTCTGGATCATTGTTAATCCATTGGAGTTGGTTGCTTCTTCCATGACTATTAGTTTCTGGCCATCCCATATTAACACTGTTGTTTGGGTCGCGGTGTTTTATGTGTTGATTTTCGGATTGAATTTGTTTGGTGGGGTTAGAGGTTTTGGTGAAACTGAGTTTATTGCTGGGATTATTAAGTTATTGGGTGTTGTTGGGTTTAATATTTTGGCGATTATTCTTATTTGTGGTGGTGGTGATCAAGGTTATATTGGTGGTAAAAATTGGCATCCAGCTTTCACTACCGCTAAAGGGACCATCAGTTGTTTGCTTACCGCTACTTATAGTTTGGCCGGTACCGAGCTTGTTGGGTTAACCAGTGGAGAAATTAAAGAATCGAGAAAAGTTTTACCAAAAGCTATCAAACAAGTTGTGTGGAGAATTATCATTTTCTATTTGTTAACCTTGACATTGATTGGATTTTTAGTTCCTGCTTCCTCTGATGAATTATTAGGAGGTGGTGGTGGTGCTTCCGCTTCTCCATTTGTTATTGCCATTAGACAAGGTGGTATCAAAGTTTTACCATCTATTTTCAATGTTGTCGTTTTAGTTGCCTTGTTGGCCATTGCCAATTCTGCCGTTTACGGGTATTCAAGAACCATGTTTGGTTTAGCTGAAGAAGGAGTTGTGCCAAAGATTTTCAAATATGTTGACAGAAAGGGTAGACCACTTTTCGGTATTGCCACTGCTGCCATTATCGGGTTATTAGGATTTGTATCTGCTTCCAAACATCAAGACGAAGTGTTTGCCTGGTTAGTTGCCTTATCTGGATTGTCTACATTGTTCACTTGGGGAAGTATTAATGGTGCATATATTAGATTTAGAGGAGCCATGGCTGCTCAAGGAAGATCATTGGATGAAATCCCATATAAATCAAATACCGGTGTTTGGGGTGCTTATTATGGTTTGATTATGAATATTGCCGTTTTGGGTTTACAATTCTGGCTTGCATTGTTCCCACTTGGTGGTAAACCAAAAGCTAAAGATTTCTTCCAAACTTATTTAGCTGCCGTTATTGTTTTGGCACTTTATATTATCCATAAAGTTTGGACCAAAAATTGGAGATGGGTTGTTCCTTATGAAGAAATTGATCTTGATTTGGGAAGAACTGATGTGGATATGGACACATTGAAACAAGAAATTATTGAAGAAAAGGAAAGATTAAGCGCCAAACCATGGTATTACAGATGGTACCAATTCTGGTGTTAAAAGAAAAGCCTTTCTTTTATATAGATTTTATCATTTAATGAATATTACGAAGATCAAAAACATGTTATTATTAATTCTATAAATTTTCCTTTAATATGTATATAAGCTAACTATAATAAAGTGGTTTTATGCAACGTAAACAATCACGATGATATTTACGTAAGTCAAACTTTTTCTCTTGTGGACACCATTTGCTGCAACTGTCAACATCTTCTTCGTCCTGACGCAGATTATCCATTGAACTGAGAGATACGTGATCAAACTCTTCGTCTTCCTCTTCTTCTTCCTCATCTTCATCACGATGGTGGATTTCCGTTTGCATTAATTGCTCTTCAAGAGCATCGATTAAATTTGGTGCAGAGCTGGCTCTTGTGATTGATGGACTTTCCGTTGGAGTTGGTGAATTTTCAACACTGTTGTTACTTGATGATATAGGTGATGGTTCCTGTGTGTTTTTATTTGAAGATTTATTCGATGAAGATGATGATGATGATAATTTCAACTTCAATCTTGAAAATTTATCCTTAAACCTGTTAGGATCAGATGCGGATCGAAGTCTGGCTAATGAGTTATTATTATGAAGCACATTATTAATTATTGAGCTGCCATTGCTGCTACTACTACCATGACTTGATGATCCATCTCTATTATTTCTTCTCCTTCTTCTTCTTGGAACTGTTCTATATCTTGGCAACTCTCTGTCGGTGATATCAATAGCAACATCTTTACCAACATTAATCAGTAGATTCCAGTTAATCACTTCTTGAATGGTACTAAAATTCAACAACATTTGTTCATCTTCAATTCTTAATCTCAATACATTAGGACGTTTCTTATAATCAGTAGCCAAGCCAATTTTAGCATTTTGTAAAGAATAAGAACCGGATAAGGTTTTAACCTTTTTCCTATTGTTATTAGTTAATAACCCAAACCCTTTAACCATATTATAAAATCCGAAATCATCTTCACTAGTGAAAATAGAATCAAGATGTTTCACCGGGAGTTCTCTTTGTAATAGTTTAGGACGATAATTGACAACCTGTGTTTCATAACGACTTGGGATTTGATAAAAGTTAAGTTGAGTTGAATTTAATTCAATAATATAATATTTCCATGATCTATTAGGAGATAATTCTTGATTATTTATCCATTCAACTTTACGAGCAACAACACCAATCTTGTAAATAGCCGGTTTGTATGCAGGAGGCAGCAAGGAAGCAATATTATTATTATTATTGATATTAAAATTTTCTATTGGACTAAAATTATGTAGTTCCGAGGAAAAGGAAAAAATAGGTGCTGCGGAAACCGGGAATTTGGGACAACCACCAGGTGGTAAAGTGTCATAAGTTGGAGGAGAAACCGGATGAGGTTCAATGAAGTTAAGATAATCATTAGAAAAGTATGATAATGATTTATGGTGGTAGTTGTTGTTGCAAGTTGAAGGACAAGGAGATGGAGGTGTGGCTGATCTTTCACTAGAATTATCATGTAAAGATAAATTATCATCATCTTCAGAAGAAGAAGATATACTTAAAGTTCTATTTGATTGAGGTCTTGTTGATGGTGTTGATTGATCGAATGGTAATTTTTCATCATCATTTTTATTAAATAATATAGGAGTTAAAGGTTGAATATGAATAGTTGAAGGGAAAACAAGGTGATTAGGAGATTCAAAATTCATCTTTTAAACATATAAATAGGAGAGATCAAATAAGACAAACTGAAAAGACAAACCAAATTGTGAAGAGGTGAGAAGGTATTAATTGAAATGGAAATCAAGTTGAATAAATATATAAAGATAAAGGAAAATGAAAATAAATAGGGGAAAATAGAAAAATAAAAAAAAGTTGAAATCTTGTGATAAAGAAGTTTTTATATATTTTTTTTGACTTAGCCTTTTTTTCTGTTAATACTACATTATTACTGTTTCTTATTTACCCCTATTGTAAAAATTTGTTAATTGTTTTTATAACGCACAAAATAATTTTTTCTATTTTATTACTAACCACTATCTAAAAATTCTACCTTTATCTTTTCAAACTGAAATTATATCCGAGTTAAATAAACAATCAAACGTTCTTGTAAAGATTAGCTTATGATTTAATTCTATATCATTTAAATGGAAATAAAAGAATATAATAGAATTCAAAATTCGATGATTAAAAGCAATCCCGAGATATTTTAAAATTGCTTTATGTGCAACCTTTCCGATGATATCATTTGAGATGATAACCAAAAATATAAAAAAAAAGAAACCTTCATTAAATGTATCATTTCAAGTCAGAAAAATAATGGTACTGTATAAAAAAGAAAAATACGACAACTACATTAAAACAATAAAAATCGTTTCTTATTCTTCTCCTCCTCTTCTCGTTCCCCTTCTCTGGTACATCGTCAGCCTATTTGATGTGTTTCCATTATATCCGGTGGTAAAATGTACATACATTATTAGCGTTCCGTGATGAATGAATGCCTTAAGGTTTCCTAAAAAAAAACTTTTCGCAATAATTTTTCTGAGCCGAAAGTTGTATAGAAAACTACAAAAAAATCGCGGCAAGATGAATCCGGATGAAATCGCTTTGATCTTTCTCCCCCAAAAAAAAAAATTTTATTCCTTTCACTTTCCCCCTATTCTTTTTTTAATTATTATGGTGTGCATATATTCCCAAAAAAACAAACCAATTGTGCATGTTTAAGAAATTATGCAGTTTCATTATTGACAGGATAACCGGATCTCTTTTTTGAATTTCTAAGCGCTTCTTCCCTCATCATCATCATCGTTACTCCAAAAAAGTATAACTAAGCCAAATCCACTTCTAGATCTACGTTCGAGATTACATATACGGTAGTCATTGATTAATGATAACCTCCTGTGTATCCGCTACCAGTTCATTCAATATAAAAAACAAGGGGGGGTGTGGTGTGGTAATACGTAAATATTTTTTTATTTTGTTTTAAAGTGTACTTTGTGGAACATCATCAATTTTTTTCTTTCCACACTTTCCATTTCATTCACCTTCCACAATTGATTAATAATTTTCAAAGATGTTACTGAGGAATGTAGATTATGTAATCACTTTAGAAATTTGTGTATATCTATACTGTTCTCTACCCCCCTTTTTATGGTCCCCTTAAAGGTTTGGAATTGATAAGGCTTGACAAACAAGCCAAGTTTGCTATTTTTGTTGATGATAAAAATCGGATTTAATAGACATAGATAATGTCCCACTTCTCTTTACGTAAACACCGTTGAAAATTTCATAAAAGATAAAGCAATTCAAAAAAAAAAGCCGAGAAAATTTCATATGATTTCAAAAATGTTGCGTTTCTTTTAAGGTTAGATCCACAGTAATATGTAACAAATTTATGCAAAGAATAATTTTTGAATGTTTCAGGGGCACGTGACCTTTTTTTTCTTGGGTTTTATTCTTTTTTTAATTGTGTGCATAATTCCGAAAAAAAAAAGAAAAATCTACAAATCAAAACTTTGCAACCAAAATACAATTGTGGTGACAATTATCAATCTACTGATGGATACAAAAAATAATTTCAAAGATTATTTAGTAGATGAAAATCCATCAATCCATAATGGTAACTCAATCGGATATAACAACAATGATGATGATTATGTGATGGATCATGATTATGAAGATGGTGATCGTCAACCATTACAAAAAAACGCTAATCATCAATATGAACCAAATGGAGTTAATCAAGTAGATGGTATCATAGACAATAACAATCAGAAACAAAATTGGTATTCAGTTTTAAGAAGAAAGTCAAATATAATTCGAAACACCACCACTAATAATAACGACCAACATCAATTACGTAAATCACGAAGTATATTTTCCAGAACGAGACATAATTTAATCATTCCAGCAACTTCCATGACCACTGCATATACCAACATCAAATCTTCCGGATCGGATCAAGTTGAACTATTATCCACTGCATCCGTTGATAGAAATTGTAAACCAGATTCCATTGTATCACAGTTTCATGTAGAACATCACGATTCAACTCCAGTTACTTTTGGTAATTATTCTGGTAATCCTATGTTTACCACATGTCTTAAAAACCCACAATCTTATGCTTATAAACTATTCACGTATCAGAAATTACATGGACCGGTTTATGAAGGTGGACTGTATTTCAGTTGGAACGTATGGGAATATCAAGGTGACATCAAGAAATTACGTGATGTGATCCATTCGAGAAATTCATTTAGTCAATTTGTCAAAAACTTCCAGTATGAGAAAGTAACATTAATGAGAGAAATGTTGGTTCCGAGTTATGATTTATTCAAAAATGGATATTTGGTCAATTTGAAAATAAATAACAAAGACTCTAAAAAAATCTTTGCCGTGTATGCTAATATTTGTGAAAATTGTATTTTTGATGATTTCCCTAATCCAAATATCAAAATTAATGTATGTGGAGTAACTTTCAAGAAAGATACTGGCAACTTGATTGATATCATTTTATGGATCCATCCAATATTAAACATGTCGTTCGGGATAGTAGATCAAGTTGCGTTATTGTTAAAACTGTATCATTTCGATATCCCCATTACCAAAGCTATATTGGCCGATATAAACAATGGATCAAAAGCTATCATTAAAAATGAAAAATTTTCTGCTTCCTAATTACATGCTGATTAATTAATATTATATACCGTAAAAAAGACTCTATAAAAGTGTTTAGAACAAAAAAATAAATACAAAAATTTACAGGAGAGTTTTCATGTTTTCCCCCTTTCTATACTTCATCATGGCTTCATCAAGTTTCAACTTCTTCAATCTTTTCTCAAATGCCCCAATCATAATCTCAGTAACCTGTGGTGCAAACATAAAGCTCAATTTATCATAAAGCGGGTTTTTAAACTTATAAACCAACTTAAAATCAACCCTACACTTATCCTCACACTTCATCACCTCACTAAACCCCCATTCAGTTTCCAAGAAATCGAATAAATCCAATTCGATAGATTTCGCAATGACCTTACTATTCTCGATACATTCCAAATCACATTCGAATTTCTCCACAATGTCCTTCCATCCAACAACCAACCCCGCTTTAGTTGGTAAATCGTTATTATGTGTGTCTCGCATGGAGATGAAGGATTCTTCGACGAAGGGCACGAATGAATGGTATTTGTCGATTTGACTCACTATTTCGTATACTTGTTTCCGGGATCCATGGAGGATTTTTGTCATTTCGTATGATTGTGGTTTCGAGGATCCTCCGAAAAAAGACCGATAAGGGAGTCTGTAAAGAGGGGTGTGGATGAGTCGAGGTCGTATTTTGAGCATGTAAATGAATGTTGTTGGTGTTGGTGTTGGTGATGTGAATTGATGTGAAAAAAAAAAAAAATTAAAATTAAAATCACGAGTCGAGATCGAGAAATTAAGCTGAAAAAATTAGACTACAGGAAGGTTTTTTTAACATTTATATATATATTTATAACTTTGGGTTGCAGTAAATTGAATAAAATGCAAGTTTTCTTTCGTGACTAAATAAAGTATTAATAATAAATCCATCATAATAATATACAAAAATAAAAATTATACAAAAAAAATTTTCCAATAAAAATCAAGAAAATCCTTTCATCAAAACAAATTTATTGATTAATTTATTGAGCACGGGTGTAGATGGATTGTTTAGAGTGTTTCAAGACTGGGGTAATGATACCATCTTCTTCCAATTGTCTCAAAGCAACTCTGGCTAAAGAACCACCAATCTTCAATCTATCAACTAAGACAGAGACGGAAACGTATTTGTAGGTTGGAACATCTTTCAAGATTCTGTCGTATTTTTCTTGGTCCAAGATGACAACGTGTTGAGCCTTGTCCTTAACTTTACCTTTGTTCCACTTCTTTTTACCTTTTTTACCACCAGCTAAAGCGGCAGCAGCTTTAGCAGCTTTAGTTTGTTGAACTTTTGGAGCCATTCTATAATATAAATTGTTAGTAATCAAGTTCTCCCAAAATATATTTAATCAATCAATCAAATCCTAAACAGGGGAGTTACAGTTTATCCATTTTTTTTCTTCAAATAATTTATTTAGTTGTTGTTCAATTTTTCACATCGATAGTATTCCTTTTCCATTCCAATTTATATATATCGTATTATATCTCTGCCATTAATTCATAATCTCAATAATTCCTCCCCTATTCAGTTGTTGACAATCATGGTAGTAGTTTAATGTCACATACGTTTACTGACGTTTCTATAGTATTCCAAAAAAGAAGAGACAAAAAAAACCTTCTTGAATAATCGCATAAGTTTTTTTTTTTTTTTTGGTGATACTTTCTTAACTATGGTAGTGTTTCATGCCCGAAAAAAATCCATTCACGAAAAAAACCTCATATTTTGATCACGTGTATTGATTTAGGGTTATTAGGGTTACGTGATGACGATGATGGTGATGATGACGAAATTGTCGGTTGTTGTTTTTCGAATAAACAAACAAATTTCTGATTGATTGCTGTTAATCAAGCATACCAAAGACTTAGTGATCATGGCCAAGAGAATAGCTACTGAGCAAATAACTAAAGATGGATTAGACGGAGGGTATGGATCCAGTGATGAAGAGGGTGCTGCTCCAAAACAAGCATCATCGGAAGTGTTAGCAACGAGAAAGATTTTGAAACCAAGAAGTAGATTGACAGGTAATACATCGTCATCGGGAGTTCCAACTGGGGGTAGTTTATTTGGAGGGATTAATAATAGTAGCAAACCTAGTGGTAATGCATTTGCATTTGGAAATGGATCATCGGGTAGTAATCCATTTAGTTCAGTCACGAAACCAGCAACAACTGGAGGAGATGAAAAGAATGAGAAGATCAAAGCATTGAATGAGAATTTCGTTAATAAAGTTAATCAATTGAATGGACCTAATTCAATTGTTGATTTCACATCGGTGGCTCAAAAATATATCGATTATTATAAATCAATCACATCACAGGGAGATAGTCAACCACCATCTACGAATGCTTTCCATTTCAAACCATTAAGAAAATCGGATGCCACTAGTGCTCCTACATATAGAAAGATCCCAAGACCACAAGAACCAGAAACTAGCAAACCTTCATTTTCATTTAATCCAAAACCACAAACGGAAGAATCTAGTAAACCTGTATTTTCATTCAAACCACCAACATCATCGTCAACCACAACTAGTGAAACCACAGCATTGTCAGCAACTGCATCGGCTCCACAATCGGCATTTTCATTCGCCAAACCAGCATCAGCACCAGCAGAAACAACCAAAAAAGAAGAAGATATCAAAGTTGATTCAGAATCAGAATCAGAATCAGAATCAGAAGAAGATGAAGTTAAAGTGGAAGGACCAAAATTCACCCTTACTTCAAAACCAACGATCAAATCATCACCATTCACTTTTGATCCAAAGAAATTGGCAAAGAAGAATGAACCGGATTCAGATGAATCTGAAGATGAAAGGGTTGAAATTAAAGGACCGACTTTTAAATTCGATAAACCGATTAAAGATAACGTGTTTAAATTGTCAACTAGTGGTACAACTACAACTAGTAGTCCATTTTCGTTTGGTGTGAAAAAGAATGATGAAGTTAAAGTGGATGATGAGGGGAAGAAAGATGATGCTAAACCGGCATTTTCGTTTGGTGGTTCAACTGAAAAGAAAGATGATGCTAAACCGGTGTTTGGTTTTGGTGCATCTGCAAATAAAGAACAATCTAAACCTGGCTTTAGTTTTGGAAGTGAGAAGAAAGATGATGCTAAACCAGCTTTTTCATTTGGAAGTGATAAAAAGGATGATTCCAAACCGGCGTTCTCATTTGGAAGCACTTCAACTGAAAAGAAAGACGACAGTAAACCAGCGTTTTCATTTGGAAGTGCTACTACTGAAAAGAAAGATGACAGTAAACCAGCATTTTCATTTGGTTCTACTTCCACAGAAAAGAAAGACGACACCAAACCAGCATTTTCATTTGGTTCTACTTCCACAGAAAAGAAAGACGACACCAAACCAGCATTTTCGTTTGGATCAACAAAACCAAACACGGGATTTTCATTCGGAACCACTTCTACTGAAACCAAACAAGATACCAAACCAGGATTCAGTTTCGGAAGCAGCTCTGCATTTTCCTCATCAACACCAACAACAAATGATAAAACCGACACTTCTACCAAACCACTATTTAACTTTAATCCTCCATCTACTGAAAAGAAAGACGACACCTCGTCAACTGTCAAACCATTCACTTTCGGTACATCCACAACCACATCCACGAGTAATGACTCAACTGTGAAACCATTTACTTTCGGATCCGTGAATGATAAACCAGCAAGCAGTGGATCAGCAAGCACCAACACAAGCACGTCTGGATTTTCATTTGGTGGAAATAGCAGCAGTGGAGGATTCACGTTTGGCAAGAGTGACAACAAACCAGCATTTTCATTCAACAAACCACAACAACAAGAAGAAAAGAAAGATGAAGGAGATGACGATAAACAAGAGGAAGAAGAAACTGGGGGTAATTTTGAACCAATTGCTAAGATGCCAACTGAGAAAATTGTCAATTTGAATAATGGTGAAGAAGACGAATCGGTGAAATTCACAATCCGTGCGAAATTAATGGAATTCGACACAAAGAATAAAGAAAACCCATATATCAATAAAGGATTGGGTGAATTGAAAGTATTGAAGAATGAAACCACGAATAAATCAAGAATCTTGATCCGTGCCGATGGTGGATTTAGAGTCTTATTGAATTGTGCGATTAATGGTAGTATCAATTACGAAAAGTTCGGGAATGGATCGCTTGTTAGAATCCCTACTGTTGATCCTGAAAGTAAAGAAATCGTGACGTATGTGGTTAAAGTCAAGACACCATCTGATGGAGAGCAACTTTTGAAAACCATAAATGAATCAAAATAATATATATATATATATTTTTTATAATAAGTGCTAATTTAATTTACAATAATATACTAGTATTATTATTTACATATCATTAAATTCTTCAATGAATTAATAAATTCAATTTCATAACCCACATTAACATACTTATGCGTATTACTCGTTGCGCCATCTCTATTTCTATTATTCAACACATACTTCCCAAACAACGCATCCAAAATCTCCTCCTTATTCCCAAACAACTTATGCTGAATCTTCATCATGTAATTAACAATCAAATTAATGATAACCTCATCATAATTCGGGTCAAACAAAATCAAATCAATGATTCTCTGGGAGATTTCAAAATTGAACAAATTCAAACCTAAACTTAGCACCAAGTTAGGTAAATAATCGAATGAATTCACATTATGGATCTTGAAATGCACCAGGATACGATTCATCTTGACTTTCAAGATGCGTTCAAACTTGTACACCATATAACTGTTCAAGGAAGTTTTAATCAATGGTTGCATTTCACGCGGACCAGTGAGGAAGGTGAGCATCATGCTTGGGAGACGGAGTTGGTAGAATTGACAGATGGAGACAAAACTCTTGTATGTGTTTTTGAAATTGATGTGAAAGTTAGCTATGAGATGGATCATTCCTGGGAAGTAAAACTTCATTAAGTCGAATGCTGGATTGATGGTGGCGCCGCCTTGTTGGTCGATCAAGTAGAGGATGGTGCTGATTGTGACTTTGGTGATTTTGGTAATGACTTCTTCATCCTGGAAGTAGTTGACATCGGGGTACACGTTCAACATGAGGTCTTTGTAGATTTCATCGTATAATTTACACCATTGAGATAATTCAATATCAAACACTTTTGAGTTGATTAAGGTTTGCATTTCTTCTTGTTGATTATCTTTAGACAGTTGGTGGTTTTTGAAATGGACGATTTTGGATTGGATAATGAGGAACTTGTCGAAATAGAAATCACAGAATGATTCATCGAATTGAGGTGGTTTTTTCAATAAATTGATTTTCCACCATACATTAGTTCTGATCTCCGGTGAGATCCCACGCCAATATAAATCAGTAATCTCTTTAAATGATATATCTTTAAACAGTTTCAAATGTAATAATGACCGTTCCCAAGTTTTAATATCAACTTGACGTTGTTTAATCGTTTGATCCAATTCCGTTAATCTCTTTTGTTGCAATTGGGATTCTTTATATAAGGCATTAGATAAGATATTTTCTGATTCACGTTGATGTTTCATTTTCTCATAGTTATTTTTTGGTGGTAACCAGATTGGTCTAGTAAAAGTGTGGTATTTAGTATCAATGGAACCATTAGCATTGGCAGCATGATTTTTGGAGCCATTGATGAATTTAGTAGGTAGGATTGTCAGGATACGTTTGAAATTGGATAACATTTTTCTTTTTTGGAAACTTTCATCATAAATTTGGGAATATTCATCTTTATTACACAAGACGGTTAATTCTTGAGCATCTTTGGAGATGTTATTGAAATCTTCATTTGTGAGTGCCAAAGCGGAATTATTATTCTTATTGGTGATTTTAGTTTTGGAAGGGGACTCGCTTGTTGAGATATCGTTATCCACTGAGGAAATACTACTATTGTTACTATTATGACTAATGATTGAACTTGTTCTTGTTGAATCTTCAGTAGTAAAAGATTAATTACGAGATTGATTATCAAATAAAAACTTCTCTCTTTGATTTAATGAAGACATTGGTTGAGAAAATGGAACGTTATAAATAACATCATCATCGATTAATTCATCTTTATCGTCAATAACTACTGGAGGTTTTGGTTGTTGTTGTTGTTGTTGTTCATGATTTTTAAATTGTTGAATAGTTGAGGTTATAGATGATTTATGAATAGATAATCTTTGACTTGGAGTTAAAACTGAAGGAGATCTATTAAGACTAAGAATGAAGTTGCTATTTTGTGGTTGTTGTTGATTAGAAGATGGAGGAGAACCAGGAACTTGAAATAAAACTTGTGGAGAATTATTAAAGTTGTTATTGGTAACTGAATATCTTTTATATTTAGGTGGATAAGAAGCTTGATATTGTTGTTGTTGATGAAATGATTTAATATTTAAAGGATTATAAGTTCGTTTAGATTTAATTGAAATTTCTTCTAAATTTGATTCATTAATAATTGGTTGTTGGGGTATAAATTTATTATGATTATGATTATGATTTAATTGACCATGATTGAATTTAAAAGAATCAAGGGATGAAGTACGTTGATGAAACATGATGATAAAGAATAATTAACACAATAAATAAGCAAGCAAATAAACACACACACAGTAGGATTATACGTGTTGGTTATATATATAAATATAGAAAGAAAGAAATGAAAAGTGTGATTTTTTTTATTTATATCAAAGGAGTGTAAAAATAGTTGGAATATTGAAATGGAAGTGACTGTGGTAGAATTCAAATAAAAAGAAAAAGGAAAAGTAAAATTAGAAATAAATAACTTTTTCTTCTTTTATCAATCAATGGGCTTTTTCTTTTGAAGTCTCTTTGAAGCTTTGGAGTTTAAATGAATATTACTATTAAATTTTTTTAATATTATTAAAAGACTTAATTCGTTATTGTTGTTTGATGTTAATTATTATAATAGGTTTCAAAAAATTTAAGTAACAAGGCAAGGTAAAGTGATGTTGTTGTTGTTGTTTCTTAGAATATATATAAGAACTTGAATAAAGTAGTAGTAGTAGATATTTGAAAGTTGTTGATGATGGTTTTTATTTATTTATTTATTTATTTTAAGGAAAGTTGAAAAAAAAAGAAAAAGTGGAAAAACGAGGTAATTAAAAATGACACAAAGATGAAAATAAAAAAATAAATATGATTACATAATCAATTACATAAGCGAAATGAAATTTGTTTTAATTTGAAATGTTTAAAGAAAGAAAAATAATTAACCAATTCACATAATGTAACTAATTAATTAATTAACACTAGCCAGTGCTTCATAGTAACTATTGACGACATGACATCAACCATCTGATGATGACCATCAAATTTCACTTTGACATTTCTCCTTTTTTTTTGGTCTGGTTCACGAAGAAGATGAAAGAAGTGATTATTAAGTTTGATGATGGATTCTGTATTGACAATCTCTGAAGATTATAATAATAATAATAATGGTAAATCTTATTTGATATAGGGGTTCAAAACAAACAAACCTCCTAAACACTAAAATTCTTCTTTATGCTTTGAAAGGGGGTTTTAGTATCTTTGTTCATCGTCGTCTCTTTTATTATTATTCTGTATGAATTTATTGTTTGTGTCATGTGACACGACTAAAAAAAAAAGACACGAAAAAAAAAACTTTTTAAATGAAAAACAAAACACGCGCGAATCTTTTTTGGGGGATTTCGTTTTGTGGAATAAAAGACACGACTAAATAAATTAAATAAAATTCACTCACTTTAATGTAATACCGATAAACGTTTAACTGCAAAATCTAAAGAATATCATTAATATCATTAATATTATATTCATATGAATTGACTAATAACTAAAACTTATCGTCAATAATTACCATCTATAAGGAGACTAACTGTACTCTTCAGCCTTGTGGGTTAATCTTTTGGTAAAATACTAATGCCGATGATTTACAATGTGTTCATATCAACCTCATTTACTAAACTGTAGATTTGTAACAACAAATGGTTAACTTTTATATTGCTGCAAAAATTTACTACAAATTTTCAACAAATTTTTCGTAAAATTATGTAAACTGTATAAAATACCTAGAAAATGTTTATCACCTCTCATCTATTCCATATTACACATTTATTAAGCTGATTATACTTTTATCTTAACATTTGGACGTATCACGTGACTCGCGGATAAACTTCCAAAAGAAAAAAAATAAGAAAATTTTTCAGTTTGACGTACTTGCTTTTTTTCTTCTTATCAACTCCACCCACACATATGCATTTACTTAAATCATTAAGTCAGTCAAATAAAGATATTCGAATATTATGGGTATCGGTATTTATCCGTATGGCAAGTTACGGATTAACCAACCAAGTATTAACGCTCTACCTCAAATCATTAAACATTGATGAATTCAAAATCGGGATATTCATGACGTTGACATTGATAGGGGATACGTTAATTTCGTATTATCTTACATGGAATGCGGACCGGATTGGTCGTAAACGGGTCATGTTGTTCGGATGTCTCATGATGTTCTTATCCGGGGTTATTTTTTGTTTCTGTTCGAATTTCTATGTTTTATTAATTGCGGCTATAATTGGGGTTATTTCTCCTAGTGGTGATGAAACAGGGCCGTTTAAGAGTATAGAAGAGGCGAGTATTGCGTGTTTGACGCCGCATAATCATCGGCCGGAGATTTTTGCGTTTTATGGATTGTTTGCGACGTTGGGGTCCGCATTGGGGAGTTTGATTTGTGGAGGGTTTGTCGATTGGATGAATTTAAGGATGGGGTTTGAGGTTATTGTTTGTTATAAGTTGGTGTTTCTTGGATATGCTGGATTTGCATGGATGAAGTTTGTGTTGATGTTGTTTTTATCAGATAAATGTGAGATTAATCATCAATTGGATGAAAATAGTCAATTGTTAATCAACAACGAAAACGAAGAAGAAGATAAATCATGGTTTAGTTTATCACAGACGGCGAAATATTATTTACCGAAATTATTAATGATATTCATGTTGGATTCATTAGGATATGGATTCATGCCAAGTGCATGGATAATCTATTATTTGAAAATCACTTTTAAATTAACGGCATTTGCATTAGGTACATTATTCTTCATTACTAATCTAGTTGATTCCATATCATCATTACCATCTGCTTATTTCGCCAAGACATTAGGTCCTGTTAAAGCCATTCTATTTACGCAAATCCCATCGGCGATTTTCTTCGGATTAATTACCATTATACGAGATCAATATTTCACCGTATGTGGATTATTAATCTTATATTATACATTAACCACCATGGATGTGGTACCACGACAGATATTATTAACGTCAATCATGCCTCAAAAAGATATTGTTAAAGTTATGGGGATAGTTAATATTGGGAAAACATTAGCTAGATGTATTGGACCAGTAATTACGGGGAAATTAGCGGAAGGAAATAAATTATATTTAGGGTTTATTATTAATGCAGGGTGTGTGTTGATGGCGGATGGAATATTAGCTGGGAATTTTTTACATTTGGATAATGAAATATTAATCAAACAGAGTTTTATAGAAGATATATAGTTGAATGTATACTGTAAGTTTTTATTTGATTCTAGAATTGCAAAAAAATGTGGGTTTTTCGTTTCGGCTAATTTCTTGCGCCACGTAAAAATTTCTTAATGGTAACAAAAGAGAAAACAGAATAAAACAAAAAAAGCCATAAACTACATTGTACTTTATTTTATAAGAAAGTGTTGATCAGCCGATTTGTTAACAAGTAATATACAGACATGAAGGTAGAAACGGAAATACATGAGGGTTATGAAATTATAACAAACCATTGGTGATAATTAAAAGACGAGGTGATGATGATGAATGAACAAAAGATCCGAAAATTCCCCCCACTTACGAATGAATGAAACGGCCATTGTATTATCGTGAATATTTTTAATAATAAACAATAAAGAATTAAACGCCTTAATCTTCTCTTATTTGCGTGTAATTCCCGAACATACGAAACCAAACCAAAATTGAATTTGGTTCAAATCACATGAAAAGTTTTTGATTTCAACAAAAGTTTAAGTGATACAACAACGATAACAATGGTAATAATGATAAGTGACATAATTATCGATTATAGCTTGTTTATCATTTGTTCTATTATTTTCTTATGTACGAAAAAGAAGAAGAAGAATGAAAATTAAAAACTGTTTAGTTAATTTTAACAAATTGTACATGAACACAATTTTAATCTAATAATAGTGTTTATTGTTCTTTAAAATGTTGTTGAGTAATTCTTCTTGGTTTATGTTTATGTTTTATTTATAGAAATCAACTAAAAAAGACTGTTTGATATAAACTTAGGGTTTAAGTAGGTTTAATAATGAGTAATGTAAGTTTATGTTTATGTTTATGTTGATGATGAGTGGATAGAATATTTTTTTTGTAAATTTGTACACGACTACTAAAAAATAAAATTAACCTAAAAAAGAAAAGGTCGTGTAAATCAATACAATTATTTTAAGCCTATTAGTTTTGTGTAATTTCATTTTCCCGAAAGAGAATTTTTTTAAATTACACAAAAACAAAACCAACAAAATAATAATAAATATAAAGATCAAACAATTTTTCTTTTCCTTCTTCTTCAACTTCATTAACCGCCTTGTGAAATTTTTTTTTCTTTATTCAACTTCGACTTTTCTTTCTTTTCAAAATTACTTCAATTCTACATCATCATCAACATCAACAACAACAACTACAGTCATTTCATTTTTGAGTTTAAATCCCAAAGATAACATAATAAAATACAATGAATATGATTAATAAACATTATAAAAAACTAATAATTTTTATATTAATTTGTATTTCATTTTCATTTTTATTTTATTCATTAACTTCAAATAAACCATTATCACCAGATTCATCATTATTAAAATCACAAACTTCATTATCAACAAAAATTTCAACAACAACAAATCAATTATCAAATAGTAATCAAATTATTACTGATTTTACAATTATTAAATGTAATCATTTATATTCAAAAAATAAATGTAATAATTTACCAAAGAGTTATATTCAATTAAGTCCAAGTTTAAATTATTATCATAATTCAAAAATTAAAAATGATTATTATTTATTAATTAAATTACAATCATTAGATGAAGCAACTAAGATTATAACTGATATTTCAACCAATAAGAAATCTCTTGAATCTGAATCTGAATCTGATGAAAATAACGGGTTTGATTATGAAATTGAAGAAGTTCAAATTGATGAAAATTCAAGTTTATTTAAAAAGAAAATCATCATTTCAAATTTGAAAAATCCATTAAATGATAATATTCCAATTCTACGATCAATCGATATTTTATTTGGTAATAATGATTTAATTGATTCAAGACTTTATCATAAAACTTTACATTTATCAAGTAGTGATTCAATTCATACTATTCTATCTTTAAATATGATGAATTTAAAAGAACAATCAATTTTAAAAGAATCAAATCAACAACTTTTAAATTTAAAAAATGAACAAATTATTGAATTTTCAGAAGAAGAAGAACAAAAAGAAGGTGGTTCAAAAGTTAGATCAAAATTTAAAATTATGCAATTATCAGATTTACATTTTGGTCAAGATTTAGGAAGATGTGAAACAATCATTGATGCAAATGATAATGATAATATTGATAATGAAAAATGTACTTCTGATTTAAAAACTTTGAAATTTATTGAAGATTCAATTAATAAAGAATCTCCAGATTTAATCGTCATCACCGGGGATTTAATCGACGTTGATCGTTCCATTGATTATAAATCCATCTTGTTAAAATCATTACAACCAATCTTAGCTAAAAATATCAAATTCATTTATACTTTTGGTGATGAAATCGACGATTACGATACCAAACTATTAATCATTGATTTCTTATCCACTTTACCAAATTGTCTAAACACTTTACCTCAAGATAAATCGTTATATGGAGTAACCAATTATAATTTCCAAGTCAGATCAAAAGCATTCAAACAATCAGCATCAATCACCATATTGGATTCCCAAGATCATTATTTAGATGAATCACAAATCAATTACTTGTACAGATTAAACAATGAATTCCATAATGATTACAAATTGATATTCTTCCATTACCCACTTCCTCAATTCCGTCCACCTGGTAAATTTCAAATCATCGGTACATATAATGAAAAGCATGCTTTGGATTCCAAAACAAATGTTAAATTCCATGATGATATAATTAATTGTGGATATAATGTGATTGCCGTTGGTCATGAACATGAAAATGATGCATGTATATTGAGTAAACTGTCGGCTAATAAAGATAAATCAATCTGGTTATGCTATAATAGTGTGACTGGGGATTCTGGGGTTACGAAATTGAATAAAGGGTATATTAGAAAATTAAGACTTTTTGAAATTGATTTCAATGATGGAAGATTGTTAAGTTGGAAACGTAAAGAAGTTGATAAATCTGCCTTTGATTTTCAATTGATTTATGATATTCCTAAACCCCAATAGATACTTCCTTTTTATGTATAGCTTTCGAATATAGATTATTTAATTACTTGTACGTTCTTATTGCAAAAAAATAAACATTAAGTCGTGTAGATCTGGCAAAATAGAATATTCCACCACCAGTAAACTTCAAAAAAATCTACTTGCAAAAAAAAAAAAAACAAAAGTTGTTAATTGCCATCCCCGTTTTTTATCACTAAACATATGATATCAAGATCAATTGGAGTAAGGAACCTTCTTCTGAGAAGGATATCCTCACAACTCAGGACCATAACAACAACAACCACAAACCAATCGCCACGCTTCACCAACAACAGTCCTTTTAATCGAACAAGAATCACCAAAGAAATATCCCCCGAAGAAGTCAAACGATTCCAAGAACAACAACAAACTCAACAACAAGGTCGACCACATCCATATCCGCACAATTTCAACACCGACCCCTACTACTCCTTCCACATCCCCACCAACACCAATGGCATAATCACCCCACAAGACCCCATCTACGACATCCTCCGCGAACCAACATTAGTAATTGAACGACAGATTGAATTCATGAACCTCTTCATCGGGTTCGAACAAGCCAATCGGTACATCATCATGAACGCCCAGGGTGATCGGATCGGATACATGGAGGAGAAAGATGTTGGGATTGGGAAGATGTTGGGGAGACAGTTTTTCCGCTTGCATCGACCATTTGACATTGATGTGTTTACCAATAACGGCGAGTTGGCGATGAGTATCAAGAGACCGTTCCTGTTTATAAACTCTCACATTAAGGCCTTGTTGCCGGGTTATGATTATGATAATCTGTTGATGTATGAGGTTGTCGGGGAGTCAGTGCAGAGTTGGCATTTGTGGAGACGGAAGTATAATTTGTTTAAGTTGGAGGATGAGGCGAAAGATGAGTATGAGCAGTTTGGGGCGGTGGATGCACCGTTTTTGTCGTTTGATTTCCCGGTTAAGAATAGTGAGGGGGAGATTATTGCTAGTGTTGATAGGAATTGGGTTGGTTTGGGAAGAGAGATGTTTACGGATACCGGGGTTTATGTGTTGAGATTTGATCCGGGGAGTTTTAATGATGTGTATGATGGTAGTTTGATTTCGAAACAAGGAGTTACTTTAGATCAAAGAGCGGTGATTTTATCGTGTTTTACAAGTATTGATTTTGATTATTTCTCAAGACATAGTGGTGGTCATGGATTATTTGGTTTCGGAGGAGGAGGTTACAATGATGTATAGAATTATTGTATGTTTATTTATTTTCTTATTGAGTCAGCAATCATTTGTTGGGTTTTGTTTCTTCCCGTTTGTAGGAATTCTTCCCATTCATCATCATTCTTTTCTTTACTGATATTTTTAATCAATTCAACAATCAACCCCGTATAATCATGTTTCCGTAACTCATTTTCCCGTTTCCACAATTCCCGTTTATGCAATTGTCGAGCAACTTCCTCTTGATCCCCCAACAATTCCGCTTGGTTCAATTTATTATTCGTCACCGCCAACAACGAAAACCTCAATTCATCACCATACTTCGCAATCCTTTCCTGAATAATCTTCGGCAACCGATCCACAAACTCCTCTTTCGTAGCACACAGAGCACCATGAATAATAGGGTACTGTTTCAATCCATCCAATTCATAAATCGTACCATTTTTCCAAATATACCCGACAAAATGAAACAACCCATCATTACGACCATCATCGTCATCTCTCTTCTTATCCTTGTTCTTGTCTTCATCAATGAACGAATGCGGAGTCGAGAACGAATTATGAATCGATCTAATCAAATCACTATTCGAAATCGTCTCCCCGATCATCTCACTATCGAACCCATTCACAAACTCCCTGAAATTACCCAACTCATCACCCAACTCCACGCCATCACTAGTGAGATTGAATAAGATGTTCAAGACGGCTTGGGTGGCACATGCGTTCTGAATCGTCTGGTTCGCGAAGAAAACTTGATGCGATAAGTATTCAGGATCGTATTTCCCCGTGATTGGTTCGTTCTTGCTCGCGTATTCTCGATCGAGTTTACTATATTTGAAAAGGAAAATGAGACCATGGATAGGGGAGAGGGCGGTGAGGGTGGTGCTGTCTATTGAGTATAAATCATTGAATTCGATGTTTTTGACACCTAGTTTTTCAACTAATTCTGTAAACACTCCCTATTTGATTTGTTATTGTTAGTAATGTGAACTGATTTAAAAGAGATGTGGTTTGGGGTACGTACTGCGTCGGAGTCAATTGTGTTCCATCCGCTATCTGGCATTTGTTGATACTGGTTGAATGGCGAATCGATATTTATTTTTTTTTTCTTCTTCGTTCATTTATTTTCTTCGTAAAAAAAAAAATGAAATAATAATAATGTAATCTAATATTCCCAACAAAATAAACAAACAAGAAGAGCTTGGATGAGATGAGATGAGATGATGTGATATGATATGAAAAAACTTTTTTTTTTTTATATTTATATTATATAAAAAGAAATGATAAATACATAGACTTGATGATAAGAATATATTTAAAGAAAAACAATCGTCAATCAATCAATCAATTCACACTATCTAAGCGTTTTTGACTTTTGGAACAGATGGATCACTAGTTAAATAATGTTTAACAGCTTCATAAACAGTGAAAACAACAGCTTGACCAGGAGCAACTCTCATAATTCTTGGAGTGATACCTTTATACAATGCACCAATACCTTCTTCTTTAACCAATTGTTTACCAATCTTAATGATACGAACTAAACCATTTTCTTTAGTGGTGAATTTACTCTTTTGTAATCTGGTTTTAATAGTATCCAAAGGAGCATTAGTCAAAGGACCAACAGCACCGGAAATCAAACCAATAAGAGAAGTTTGCCAAGATGGTAATAATTCAGTATTTTGTTTTTGTTGAAGATAACTTTTAATGGTGGAATAAGTAGCAAAATTAGCCCCTTGGTTAGTAGCTTGTCTAGCACAAGTTAATGAAACACCACGGTATAAAGTACTGAAACCTTCTTCTTTAACAATCAAATAAGCAGCATGAGGAGCATTTCTATATTTTGGAATATCCAAAGGATCCTTCATAGAATGATGTTGAGCTTGTAATCTAATTTTAACAACTTCCATAGGATTAACAACCATAATAGATTCAGTAATACCGGCACCAACACCAGCAAGGAAAGTTTGACCAGTAGTAATTTTACCATCTTTATCCAAGAAAAAGGAACGATAAAATTCATAAGAACTGAAACGAATAGCCATTTTTGGAACAATACCGATAACAACGGCACCTAAACCTTTATATAATGACAAAAAACCTTCTTTTTGAACAATATTAACCCCTGTTTTAATAAAACCTGGAGGTTTTTGACC
>JAKTXQ010000110.1:0-19885 GCA_030582995.1 Candida maltosa
TTTTCCGTTGGGATATAGAAATTGGTATGTTGTTTAATCCCTTTACAGGTTTCTTTGATGATAGTCTTCCTAGTTTTTTTAGGCAACATTCTCATACCGGCGGTACTCAAGACAAACACAGGGGTTTCTGCATGTTTATTAGCTGGGATAATACTTTCGGCAAACTTCATTAATTCAGAATAATGATCTTGCCAAATCTTCCCATATTTATCTTTAGTGTTGAAAGTCGATATACCAGGACTGATTTTTTTAGTCCATTCCTTTTCTTGTATGATTTTTGGAGGAGATTGTAATACTGAATTATCTGAACTTTTGGATTGGATCTTTTGATCTGTCCATTTGTAAATCTGAATTCTCGATCCGGAAGATCCTGAATCTATGACAATACCAAACTTGTCATCCGCGGACTTTTTATCATTTGCCATATTTGAAGAAACGAAAACAACAGGTTAAACTTAGTATTTCAAGCCACTTTATTGTTGTGTAGAGGGAAATTTTTAAGATTGTTGAAAAAAAAAAAAAAAAAGAACAGAGAATAGAAAAAAGAAAATAAAGATTGCGCGCAAGAGAGAGAGCCACTCCTTAGTGAAATTGTATGCAGAACACGATATTGTTATATATTTATAGACACTGTAAAATTGATAATAGTAAATAGAAGATGGAAAAAAAAAAAAACATATCAATTTAAATTCTTTGGTCAGGAAGGAGTACCAAGGAAAATCGGTTAATTGTAACCTCAAAACATTTAGTTGCAAATTTATAATGCCTTCCCGTATAATTTTTCTTCAGGATCTACTTCAAGTTCTTGTCCAAAGAAAGGATAGGTATTATAACCATGGTTTAAAGGAGAATAGAATGTTGGTCTATCATATTTGTTTAATGGGTGACCATTCTTGATTCTTTGAGGTAAATCTGGGTTTGCAATAAATTGTCTTCCGAACCCAACCAAAGTTCTATCATCTTCATCAGCTACTTTATTGATAATCTTCCAGTCTTTAGTATCGTAAGTGAAACTACCACCTCTTAACAAAACACCTTTCCAGATTTTGTCAACAAAGTCAACGGTTTGTGGTCTAACACTTCCATCAGGGTTGTAACGTTCGTCATAAATATCAATATATGCCAAACCTTTACCTTTATCAGCTCTATCTTGTAACCCTTGAACGATATAACTGTAATCTTCAACTGCAGTAGGGTTAACAAATGGAACTTGGAATTCATTCAATGGAGACAATCTAATGGCCAATTTGGATGGATCGATGATGGTAGACAAATAGTCAACGACTTCAAACAAAAATCTAGATCTATTTTCAATCAGTTCACCACCATACTTATCAGTTCTCTTGTTGGTTCCTGGATTAATAAATTGTTCAAATAAGTACCCTGTGGCACCATGCAACTCAATAAAGTCAAATCCAGCTTCGTCAGCTAATTTAGCAGCATTTCCAAATTGATTATAAACAATATCCTTAATTTGTTCCTCAATCAATTCTTGGATTGGGTTCCCAGCTTCAATGGCTTCTTTCTCCGCTTCTTCAGTTTCATATATTGGACTAACCCCAGTTAATGGCAATCCATGCTGTTTCAATAATGCAGCTTTCCCAACTCTTCCCAATGCCCATAATTGTATAGAAATAGCACCACCAACAGAATGAACAGAATCGACAATTTGTCTCCAGGCGTTGGCTTGTTGTTGGTTCCAAATACCTGGAACGTGCGGGTAGATCCCCTGATTCAAAGAGATCATCGTCGCTTCAGTGACTAGTAAGGCACCGCTTTTGGCACGATCAGTATAGTATTGTTTCATTAAATCAGTTGGAACATGATCACTAGTAGCACGGTTTCTAGTGGTTGGCAAATGAGCAATTCTATGTTTGATTGTAGTGTTTCCTACTTTAATAGGTTTGAATAAATTGTTTTTTGTAACAGTCATGATTGTTAGCTAATAAAGAAAGAAGAAAACAAGACATCACATTAGGTTTTCTGGGACTCCTGTGGTCCCTTTTATATTGTTATTCGACAGTTAATCAAACTGCTGTTAAAAATGAAAATTCACTGTTTCGACTTGGTTTCTATTTCTTTCTCTCGTTTGTAAGTCCCGGTTGGGAATATTGCTAAACATTAAATCCGAGAACCGAAAGGGTAAAGACCGAGAGCCGGATAAAACCGAAAAATATCATTGCGAGGCTGATTTTTAAACGGCGAATTAATCCCTTGAAATTTGTAATCATTACAAATCTTTCTATATTTGTGTTTAGTGTTAAAAGTCACTAATCCAGGACTGATTGTATCATTCCATTCTTTTAATTTTTGTATGTACGATTTTAGAAGGAAATTGTAATACTGGGTTATACATTCGGAGGTTTCTAAACTTATGATCATACCCAAGCTTGCCATCATCAGACGTTTTATCACTTTCAATATATGATAGACTGATAACAATAGACTTAAGAAATATTTTAAACTTAGTATTGAAAACCACGTAAAACTTGTGTTGAAAAACAAAAACAAAAAAAAATTAAAACCGTAAAAAAAAAATGTAACCCATCCATACATTACTCAACTTATGATTGTTCTACCAGATACTCCACCAACTGCACTCTCACTTACTTGCACATCAGCATCTAGTCACCTTTTATCGTTAAGAGCAGCAATTGTCCAAAAAAACGACGACTCAAACGACACCACATCTTATTTGATTAATTTGGAAGAGTACCTACAAGCATTAACCAAAGCCGTCCATGACAAGACTTTGACTTACGAATCGACACTATACGAAGAGATCCCATGGTCAAATATAAAACATTCTAGAAAACACAAACTTGAGAAAATCCGATCTAGTTCTCATGAAATTGAAAAGATTACATGGACAGTTCGTCATGAAATCTACATGGTTGTATTAGCAATTACTTTAGCATACTTGAAAAAAGCTGCCGAGGTTACGAATTCTCTTATTGACGTCGAAACAGAGAATGTGGATGAGTACAATGAGAATTGGAAACGGATTATGGTGTATTATAAAACAGCGATATCATTTATACTATACGGGATTGAGTTGTCGAAAAGCGAACCACTGGATGCATCACTTAAGATAAATCCGATGTTAATGAGCACGATTCATAAAATCAGTCAGATTTCCATTCAGATAGTCATTCTTATTAAATTTTCTTGGATTAACCGGAACTCATTCCAATATAGAGATGAAACGATCCAGACGGAAAATAACTCCACGTTGTCCAAAGTTGCGATTTACATCTTACAGGAGTTGAAGATTATCAAGACATTGATTGGGAGTTTATCCACTAAAGATAGTCAATATTTCACATTGGATTATTCAAATTGGATAAGTTATTTAGATGTGGTTGAGAAGTACATTGACGGGTATGCCGGTTTGTTTCTAAGTTTACAAATGTATAAAGAAGACAAGTTGGGAGATGCCATCGGTTTGGTTCATTTCAGTCTTCTTTCTTTGCAAAGTAAAAAGGCAGTTACCGAGGTCAATCAAACCAGCAAGAACCCGCTACGCCATGTCAAAGCCAAATTCAGCACTAAGAAAAATGAAACGATCTTGTCTAATCTTAATTCGGTTTCGAGTTTGAAAATCGACAAGTCGGCATTTAGTGATAAACCTACATCGTCGTCGAAATTGATACTCAACGATTTGAATTATTTATTTGATCAATTGATTAAACTAAACTTGAAGTTTACTAAAGAAAATGACAATTTGAAATTTGATAAAGTTGCTTCTTGGACCGATATATTCGTCGATAACAAATGGCCAACGGGAAGTCCTATTCCAATATCAAAGATTGATCCATACAACCCAAACACCAGTACAGTGGCAAGGGGTGAACAATCAGAATATGCTGGTCGAGGAGCATATTATTAAACAATTAGGATGTATATATTTACATTTTATAATATACTTTATAAATAAAAAAACACACATGTGTTTTATTTAGTACACGGAGTTTTGTAAATCATTATGCATGAGTTTCAATCTAACTTCCATTTTTTGGAAAATATGGGTCATGTTATCCACCTCATTCAATGCAGATCCAATATCATCACCGGAATTATTCTTCAAATCAATATTAACCAATTTCGACACGATATCTTGTTTGCTTTTATTCATCTCTTTAGCTAATTTCTTCATTAACGAATCGGAATTATCTTTAACAGACCACCCAATTTCTTTAAGCATGGTACTGACTTGATCATCTTGATCGGTTTTAGGTAATTGTACAGATTGTGCTCTACTATGTTGACCTTCCGGTGTATCTGCTTTCTTAACAATATTCAAACCTCGTTCAATTGAATCTCCTTCAAAGATCTCCGACGAGCTATCATTCAGTGGTTGTGTCAAAGTTTTAGTCAATGGTTTGGATAATGGCTCAACATTATTCAAATCTTCATTCAAATCATCGTCTTCATTATCATGAATAGTAGGACCAGGGAACTCAAACGAATCTTCCACCTTTGCTTCATCAATGTGCAGGTTCAACATATCCTGGATTTCTTGCATATGGGAATCGACTCTATTTTGATTCTCTATATTGGTTGATTCTCCAATGAATGATGAAGTATTTTCCGGGTAGATACCTAATCCTTTCTGGGTTCCAAAAGTCTTATCATCGTAACGACTTGACTTATCAGTAAAACTATTAAACGTATCGTGATGGTCTTCCACAACAACTGGTGGAACTGTAGATGATGGTTGTTGTTGTTGTCTAGCTTGTTGGTTACGTTTTCTGATACTGAATGTAGGAGCTGGACGCTGATCATCTTCACTATCATCAGTGATTTCTTCAACCCCGAAATCTGGAACATTGGCAGATGCGGCCATTTTAGGTTTTGGTGCCGATGGAATTGCGTCGGTGAATTCTTTAACCACTTCTTCCATTGATTTTTGTGATACGGAAGACCCATTTTTGTTGTGGTTTATCAGATGCATACTTCTTGGTGGTGGTGTTGATTCGTTTTGAGTGATAATTGGAGTTGACTCGGCAACTGTTTTCAACGACTCACCAGTGAATTTTCGTTGATCGTTCAAGACAGGCGATTTACCAGCACTGCTCAGTTTGTCATGCAAGAACTCTTCAGTATTGAAGATGAAACTTTGAGAATCATTTTCAAATTTACTCAGAGTATCCAAACCATACATAGGAGATTTTTGGTAGTATGGGTGTTGATTGGATTTTTTCTGTTGTTCTTGTTGCTGTGGTGGGTGTTGTGACTGTTGTTGTGATTGTTGCGGTGGTTGTGGTTGCAGTTTTGATTGATATTGCTGTTGCAATGGTTGCTGTTGACGTTGTGATTGCGGTTGTTGTTGATATTGACCTTGCAGGTACATTTGAGGATAACCATTATTTTCTTTGGTGTCACGGCTATATGGAAATGTTTGCTTTTGTGGAGGTGCAGCTGTACCAAATGGTGAACTTTTTTGAGAAGGACCATAAAGTGAAGGACCAGGATCAAGTGTACTCTGTGGTTGATTATCACGTGCCATTATTTTCATTGGTTTCTGAGGTAAAGCTCCATTTGCAGTAAAGTCCATATCTTTATACAAATCAACTTGACTATGACTTCCACCACCAACCGACGGTGTTTTAGAATGACCATAAGAATGGATTGATGGGACCGGAGGTATGGCGGGACTTGCTCTGGTATTATTTCTTGATGAACGGGATCTCATCAGGTTGGAATCGCCAATTGGATCTCGAACAGATGGGGATCTCGATGATGGTGAGCCAGGAGATTTAGGAGTTGGAGGTAACATGAAATCATCAAGATTGAATCCTTCCAATTTAGGATACTTACCCATAAAGATCCCGTAATGCTGGCACAAATAACGAGAAAACTTCCAAATTCTTCTTTCATCTTCATCACATTTCCAATAGTATGTTTTATTCAATTGTAAAATCAACCCATCAGATCCAACTCTTTTGATTAATTGTAATTCAGATAAATCCCATGTTCTACCAATTTGGTACCCATTCTTATCTGATTGGAATTTCCCCTTTTGTAATTGCATTCTTCCAGTATGTTTTTTGCACAACACGAGAATACGATGTTTGGTGGACCCTGCCGCTTTCTCAGATGGTGGCGGTGCCGACGGGGAATGTGAAAATTCCATGACCCCAATATGTGTGATGTATGAAATTTCATTCAATTTGATTCCATTTTCAATAACAACTTTAGAATAACAATCAGCTATAATTTTATCTGTAACTACTTTTCTTTGTTGCTCTGAATTCGAACTGCCAACGGGAGAGGTCGGGATTGATACTCTTGACATACCATGTTGAGCCGGACTCATTGCTGCTCTCTGAGGAGTAGTATATCCAGAATTCGAAAACGACGACAGTGTTTGGTCTTTTGGAGTTGTTCGAAATGTAGGTTGTCCATTATCTTTTGGAGAATGACGGAAAGGGTTTGGAATATGATGATGTTTTGATGGTGGTTGCTGTTGTGATTGTTGATTTGGAAGTGGCGGTGGGTACCCCAGTGGTTGAGATTGTGATCTTTGTTTACTTTTCTTTGGACTTTTAAACATTATGGATTAGCTGATACATATAATTTAATGAAATCAAAGATTTGGAAAAATATTTGATGATATGTGGAAGTAAGATTGATAATTTGTGGGTTCTTTTTTTTCTCGCTTTTCTTCTTTTTTCTTTAGCTGTCGTTAATCTGTCGGATATTTTTTTTTTCTGTCAGTTTTTTTTTTTGTTTCGTTCAAAAGAGGAAATTTTTTTTTTTTCGTTTGTTTTTTTTGTCTGATCTGGCAACTTCAAAGTTGATGTATTTTACGTAAAAAAAGTAATAGAGATGGAAGTGTTTGATGAAGTTGAATTAAGCTCATTGACTGACATCTATCCAGTTTAGATGATCTATTTGGTTTATTTGCCAAAATGATATACTTTACAATGTCAAAACAACTTTGAAACAAACTATAATTTTGTGATTACAATGCATATCAAGATTTAATTTTTGCAACTTTCAACTACAAAATAATGTTCTGCTTTTTTTTTACAATTCGTTTTATATCATTGCAATTAAGCAATGCTTCATTCATATCTAATCTTATTACTGCTTGTACTATGGTACTTTTCATATGTGTCATCAGCTTTCCTTAATGGTGAATTTGGAACATACATGAATCCCAATCCTCGAAAAATTCCTCAATGTCCACCAAACGATTTAGTTAAATTATCAACTTGTTGTAATGATTTACTTCACAAGTTAGATGAATGTAAACCAGATGATTTGGCATGTGAATGTTGTGCATTGCAACTGATTAATCAGGATTGTTATGGATCATGTCCAGGGAACCCACTGACCAACTTTTTAACTGTTTTGCTTCTGGATTGTTCACATTTGAATGATGTCAATGCTTGTTCTTTACCTCTCAAGAAAACAGAAGGTGTTAACATATCAAACAAGAAAGTCCCGTTCAAATCGGTTGATGATGTGCTTCAAGGAGATGAGAAATTCGATGTTAGTTTAAAGAGTAAAGTGACTAACAATGTCAATCAATATAAAGCCAATTCTGACCAGAAAAATATCAAGTTGATCATTGACAAAGGTATACATAATAATACCAACCATTCAAATACCACATTCACTCAAAGTGTGCAAAGTGGCACAACTTCTTCTAACATTGCATATAATACTATTGCTATATCAATTTTGGGTATAACTATTGTTTTTCTTTTATATTAGATTCCTTAACTAAAACTGTTCATGAAATATATACATATACTTTTTGCCAATGATAACAAATATTCATCAAACTTCTTCATTCATCCAATCTAAAGTGTATTTGATACCGGTTTCCAAATCAACAGCTGGCTTATAACCTAATAATTTTTTAGCTTTGGAAATATTATGGTATCTAATAGCACAAACAACTTTAACTCTGAATGGAGTTAACCCTGGTTCCTTTTTCAAGATGTTTTTAGCAACAAATTCACTAATATAACTCACACCCAATGCAACTGGATATGGTAATTTAATATAATATTTGTCAATATAACCATCACTCTTCCAAACGGTTCTCGCCAAAGTCCAGAAATAAGTTGGAGCATCATTGGTGATAAAAAAAGTTTCACCACTGATGGCATCTCTAGAAGAAACATCCAATACTTTTTCGGCAGCTAAGACATGAGCATCGGCAACATTCCCGGCGTATGACCAATCAAAAAGATTGTTGTTATCACCCAATTGGAATTTCAGTTGTCCTAATTTGGCACTGGCACGCAAACCAGGAACCAATTGACGATCACCTGGTCCAAAAATACCTGCTGGACGTAGACACACAGTTCTCAATCCATTATTATCATTGGCTTTCATGACGGCAGTTTCGGCCGTAGCTTTAGTTTCATTATATCCATCCATATGAACTTCAGGGTAAGGCCATGTTTCATCCCCATTAATAACGTCTTGTCCATTGAAAATAACCCCAGCGGAGGATGTGTACACCAATGCTTTAACTTTTAATTTTTTGGCAACGGCAATTAAATTGTTTGTACCTTGAACATTAACTTTTTCATAAACTTCTTGTGGTAAACCATGCATTGGAGAGGCAGTATGAACGATAACATCACATTTGGATTTGGTGATGGCTTCAGTTACATCTGATTCTGAAGTTAAATCACCTTGATGGAAAACAATTTGAGAAGGATCGAAAGTAAAATATTTGGATATTTTTTCAGGTAATGGTCTGATGTCAAATACATTTATAGTGACATCTGGACAACGTCTATGAAATTGTTCAATTAAATGAAGACCAAGGAATCCAGTTCCACCAATTATTAAGACTGATTCAAGTTTCCCACTCATTTGTTGTATAGTTGATAATAGAAAGGTGCTTTTCACTTTTGAACGAAAAATGGAACAAAAAAAAAATTTTTCCTTACCACCAAAATAACGAATGAATTTGTACGCGCGTTATCGTCGTATACAAATGAACATCACTAACAATTGCAAAATCTCATTGATTTAAACTTATGGATTAAACTTTGTAAGATTGTTGAAAATCACAGGATAATTTGAAATATAAACTTGTATCAACGAGTAAGAGATACATCGTTTCACAAGTTACACTGTTATTTAACCACAAATAAACCATACAGCCATAACTACACTCCATCAATTCTAGAACTCCTTATAGAAAATCAGTTCCTTTAATCAATTTCAGTTTGATGTACTTTTTTGGTTAATCGCACACGATAACCTTAATATAATAATGAAAAAAAGGGGAGAGAAAACGTTTGTTTTGCGTTGTATTTTTTTTCCCCTTTATCAAAAATATTTGCGATTGTAATCCACAATTTCAACTTCTTCTTCTTCCGTCAACCATGAGTGCCAAAGTTCAATTTGCTACTCCTGCGGAAACTCAGGATAATTTAACTGCAATTGCTAAATACAAGGAGAAATTTGGAACTGAAATCAAGTCAGAGCGATTCCCCATATTATTACGAAACTCGTAAGGTACCAAAGGTATAGAGACTGAAGTAGGGGTCAATTACTTCAAATATAATGTTGCTGGATTGAAATTGTACTCTTATCATGTTGAGTTGATTGTCGGTTCCAAAATTAAAACCAAATTGACTGTTAAACAAGCAATTGAAAGATATTTGTTTAACTTGGAACCTTTCAAGAGTAAAAAATCACATATCTACTACCGTGGTCATAACAATATCTATTCTAAAACTCCATTACCGATTGAAGATGTGGTTATTTACCCGATTGAAATAGCTGTTGGTGGAGAAAAGAAGAATGTCGAGTTGAAAGTGCATTTTGTTAAAGAATTGAATTTCAGTGATTTGATTAAATATACTCAATTAAATAACTATTCCATTGATTTTCACGAAACGACCGAGTACACTAATGCTTTATTGTCAGTTATTGGAGCTCAGGTTGTACAGAATAAAGATGTTGTTGGTATCGGTGCAAACAAATTTTTCTTATTGAATAAATCAAGCAAGATTGATGATCTCGGTAAAGGTTTATTTGTGACCATGGGTACATTTGCCTCGGTTAGATGTTCATTTGACAACATTCGTATAAATCTTAACCCTACCCCTGCTATTTTTTACAAGTCAAATAAACCAAATGGTGATCCGATGAATGTTTTGGATTTGATACAAAGTTTTTTGAATATTACTAAAACCCCTACAACAAATGATATCAAACGATGTGAAAGTTTCTTGAAAGGTGTGAAAATATCCAGAGCATATCTTAACCGTAGCAACAGTAAATCAATCCAAGGTATCAACCATAAAGATAACGCTAATACTATCAAGTTTAAAGATGCCGACGATAAACTTGTTACTATCACCCAATATTTCAAAGAAAGATGGTCGATCAATTTGAAATTCCCTCACTTACCACTTATCAAACTTGGTACTGATGTGTACTTGCCATTAGAGCTCGGGATTATTGTTCCATATCAACAATATAAAGGTGATCTTGCTGATCCTTCCAAAATCATCAAATTAACCGCCTTAAGACCCAACAAAAGAGCAGAATTGATTTCTCAGAATAATACAAAGATATTCCAAAAACAGGTTGACTTCGGGGAAATTGATGAGAAATTCACTGTGGTTCCGGCAAGAGTATTAAGTGCTCCAAGTATTGAATATGCCGGTAATCAAAAAGTCTTTTATCGAGAAGCAGCATTTGATGGTAGAAACGAAAAGAAAAAGGGAAATTGGAATCTTGAAAAATTCAAATTTGTCGAAGCTGCTAAACGTGCTAGACCATTTAAATTTGGAGTAGCTATTTTGAAAAATAACCAAGTGGCATCCAAACTCGGTGATTTACAAAAAGCAGTTCCTGCATTTTTCAGTGAACTTTCAAGATTGGGAATAACTGTAGGCAAAGGTTTCTTGAAATATTCATTAGATTTAAACAGTCCAGGTACTCAAACGCAAGCGGGTATGGAACAACAATTGATTAAACTTTTTGGAAAAGCCAAAGATGTTGATAAGTGTGATTACCTTTTAGTTGTATTGCCATCAAGAGACAGTACACAATATTCTACCGTCAAAAGAACATGTGATTTGAAAGTTGGTATTCTCAACAGTTGTGTGTTATTAAACGTATTTATTAAGAAAAGACGTGGCAGTGATGCTTTTGATACCATGACATTTGCCCAGATGGCAATGAAGATTAATATCAAGTTGGGTGGATCCAACCATAAATTGTCGAAACAAGACAGCTTGCAATTGGTTGATAAGAATAATATCCCAGTGTTTATTCTTGGTGCTGATGTAACCCATCCAACTGGTCAGCAAAATTCTGAATCCGTTTCAATTGCTTCTTGTGTTGGTAGTGAAGATGCAATTTTCAATAAATTCCCTGGGTCAATCAGAATCCAAGAAGGTGGGAAAGAGGTGATTAAAGAGATCAAATCTATGGTTTCTGAAAGATTAGAAAACTTCCACAAAAAGGTGGGAAAACTACCAACCAAAGTATTATTCTATCGTGATGGAGTTTCCGAAGGTCAATATTATACTGTTTTACGTGACGAACTATCCCAAATCAAGGCTGCTTTCGTCGAATATGGAAAAAAGAACAAACTCCCAAGTTATTCCCCAACAATCACCTTCATGATTGTCGTCAAACGCCATCACACACGATTCATTCCACTCCATGAAAATGGCAAGGATCCAAAATCGAACAAGGACTTAGCCGTCATGAGTAACGATAACGTCATCCCTGGTACAACCATCGATAAAGACATCACTTCGCCTGCATTTTTCGATTTCTATATTCAATCGCAACAAGCATTGCAAGGGACAGGTATCCCGGCCCATTATTACGTGTTGCATGATGAGAACAATTATACGTCGGATCAGATCCAACAAGTTACTTATAATTTGTGTCATACGTTCAGTAGAGCCACGAAGAGTGTCAAGATTGTTCCTGCTGCGTATTATGCGGATTTGCTTTGTACCCGTGGTAGAGATTATATTGCGGGTTTTGCGCAAGATGGATCTACTGGTGCTTCGCCAATTGAGAAGGCACGAGCTAAACTTGGTGAGAATGTGGCACCAAATATCCGTAACACCATGTACTATATTTGATGTGGTGGTTATTATTTTTTTTTAGTTCTATTATATGAGAGAGTTTTTTTATTTTGGGTTCGATGCAAGGTTGTTGTATATTTTTTTATATTTATTTCATTTTTTTGTTTAGTTAGTACAATATGTTCTTTAAGTTAGATAAAACAAGAAAAGCAGTGGTGGGTATCTCTAGAATGGAAACAATGATTTGTATTCCTCAAGTTTGGATAAATTCAAGTCCACTTTTTTAATGGCAACTTCAGGGAATGTAAACTCAGATGTGTACTTCTTGTAGTTATTATCGACGTCTTCCTTAGGATGATCGGTGGAACCGTTCACTTTTGGCAATGGAGCGACAGGTTGTTTAGTGAATGAAAATGCAGTTGTTTTAAGTTCAGGTTCAGGTTCCACTCGTTTGAGAGAACCGTTTGAAACCGATGGAGTTGGTGCTGTACTAGCAGGTTCCTGTTCTATATTTTTATTATTTGGGAAACTTGGTTTTGTATCCACTTTTTCAACAGATTTAGTTGGTGGCAATGGTACAGATTTATCATAAGATATTGTTTTCTCAATATCATTGGCAGTGATAGATATTGATCTTTTCGGATTTTCAGTAGCAGTGGTGTTTGTGAACGGGGTGGCAGGTCTTGAACGAGAAACTTTACGACCATTTCGTGAATATGGATTAACAAATTTAAACCCTGGTTTTGATGTTTTCTCTTCAGAAACATTAACATTTTCATCATTTTCCACTTTTCCATCTAAAACAGATAATAAAAGTTTGGAAGTCTCACTCTTAAATTCATTGGACTTGCTATTGAGAAACGTGTTATCAGCAGTGGTATCGTTGTTGATGGTTGTATTGGCGCTAGATTTATTAGCCGCCTTTCTAATGGTAGAAGGTCTTCTTGATGAAGAAGGTGCTCTAATTCTAGTTGAATATGGAGATGGTAAACCCGAAAACTGATATACTCTTTTGATAGATGGTATAATTGAAGTAGTATTATTGTTATTAAACGATTGATTGCTTCTATCAAAAGTATCATTATGAATACTGTGATAGTTTGGTTTATATTCGGATGTATTGAAGCTAATATTCGAGGTATCATTAATCAATGCACGTTGTTTGTAGATATCATGACCTTCATTATTCTTAAATTTCTTCTTGGGATTTTGATCCAATACTGATTCCGAAATGATTCTCTTTCTCACTGGACTTCCTGTTCTCGATTTAGAAATTAATGCCATCACCCCTTGATATTCGATATCACTTAACGGCTTATCACCTTTAGTTTTGAAGAAATTCGATAATATTTCATTTGCAGTGTGATCATCAGCCATGGTTTCATTTATAGTAATATCGACTTCATGTTGAGATGATGTTGATGGTAGGTGTTTCGCTGGAGTTGGAACCGCTGGAACCGTGTGTTTCTTCACCTCATCAAAAGAAAACGACCCTGGTAATCGGAAACTTTGATTTGATGCATGTTGACTAACAACTTTAGGTTCTGGGAATTGGAACGGTTTAATTGATGTGTTTTGGTTGCCGTTGTTGTTATTGTTATTGTTGCTCTTCGATCCATCAGCGGGTAACTTTGATTCCGGTTGATTTTTCCCACGAAACCAGTTTTTTAGTTTCCCTGTGAGTAAAGAGTATGGTTTATAGCCATTTTCCTGACTATTTAGTTTTTCTTTGTATGATTTATAAACTCTCCTGTTATCCATGTTGGTTAGTTAATGCTTTGGTTTACAACAACGAAAAAAAAAAAAAATCTTTTTTCTTCTTCGATTTATTCAAAAAAAAAAAATATGTTGCGACATACGACAAACGACATAATACATTTATATTGCATTATATCCACCATCTACAGGTAATGAAACACCTGCTATAATGTATGCTTCACCAGATAACGAAAACCCAATTGTATTAGCAACTTTTTCCGGTTGATCTAAGTACATTGATTGTAAAACATCACGTCCATTCATATACAGTTGTTGTGAAAATATTCAGTTATAAACTGAGGCAAAAATACTATTTTTGATAAAAATTTGCAACAAAATTTCTACAAAATTGAAAAATCTTATGGACTATCAGTCACGTGATCTAAATGATTACCAAATCACCTTTCAATTTACCCCATCGTTTATGTGTATCATATATACTTCTAATCAACGTAATTTTCTAGTAGGTTCTATTAAAAACAATCAGTCCAAACAAAAAAAAAGGTCGTGTGAGTTGTTCACTGGCGTAAAAAAAAAATAATTTTTTTCTTTTGAACCCAAATAACGTAATCCAAAAATTACTCACTCGGGTTTTTTTTTTCTTCTATTCATTTTAATTTCACACAGATTTCAAAAATTTTGTTTTTATTGATCTAAACTTTCAAAGTATAGAGAGGATCAAGCATGAACTCATTAATCAAAACAATACCACTAACCCAAGGTATTTTACGAAATCACCATCTTATCCGAACTTTATCAACACACATCGTGCGAACCCATCCTCGGATATCAACATCAGGAGGTCTATTTTTTCCAATGGCCGTGGTGGTGGGCAAAAGATTCGCCTCCAGTTCCACGATAAAATTATTACAAACACAGGAACAAGCAGCAAACAATGACTTGAACAACCCACAGGCACAATTAGAGTTCTATAAATCGTTATTAGCGTACAACTACCCACACATCTTAGTCCAACGTTTCGAAACCCCAGGAATCAGCAACTCGCCTGAATGTACCAAATTATACATGGATGCATTGACCAAGATCGGTCAGAAAGAGAAGGCGGAACAAGTGGGCAAGACGTTATTGGCACAGCAAACCATGGGACAAGGTCAAGGTGTAGGTGCTGGTTTGCCATACGGATTTGGATCGAGATACGAACCGGTGCATGTTATTGTTAGCGAATCGTTATTGACAATTTTATCGAAATGGTTGAAATGGTTGATCCCGATTGCGTTATTGACATATGGTGCCACTCAAGCTTTCAATTATTTGGTTGAGAATGGAACTATTTTTAAGAATAGTGAAGTTAGTGATAAGTCTGTCGATGTATCGCAAAGTACTGTTAGATTTAAAGATGTGCAAGGGTGTGACGAAGCAAGAGCTGAGTTGGAGGAAATTGTTGATTTTTTGAAAGACCCATCGAAGTTTACTGGTTTAGGTGGTAAGTTACCTAAAGGGGTTTTGTTGACTGGTCCTCCAGGTACAGGTAAGACATTATTGGCTAGAGCTACTGCTGGTGAAGCGGGTGTTCCATTTTTCTTTATGTCGGGGTCTGAATTTGATGAATTGTATGTTGGTGTAGGGGCCAAGAGAATTCGTGAATTGTTTAACCAAGCTAGAGAAAAGGCACCAGCGATTATTTTTATTGATGAATTGGATGCTATTGGTGGTAAAAGAAATCCAAAAGATCAAGCATACGCTAAACAAACATTGAATCAATTATTGGTGGAATTAGATGGGTTCAGTCAAACTGAAGGAATTATTATTATCGGGGCTACTAATTTCCCAGAATCCTTGGATAAAGCATTGACTAGACCAGGTAGATTTGATAAAGAAGTTATTGTTGATTTGCCAGATGTTAGAGGAAGAATTGATATTTTAAAGCACCATATGCAAAATGTTGAAACTGCCGATGATGTCGATCCATCGATTATTGCTAGAGGTACTCCAGGATTATCTGGTGCTGAATTGATGAATTTGGTTAATCAAGCTGCTGTTCATGCTTCTCAATTATCTGCACCAGCCGTTGATATGAATCATTTTGAATGGGCTAAAGATAAGATTTTAATGGGTGCTGCCAAAAAGAAGATGGTTATTACTGAAGAAAGTAGAATCAACACTGCGTATCATGAAGCGGGACATGCCATCATGGCTATGTTTTCCAAAGGAGCCACTCCATTATATAAAGCTACAATCTTACCACGAGGAAGAGCATTAGGTATAACTTTCCAATTACCAGAGATGGATAAAGTTGATATGAGTAAACAAGAATGTTTTGCCAGATTAGATGTTTGTATGGGAGGTAAAATTGCTGAAGAAATAATTAATGGTAAAGAAAATGTTACTAGTGGATGTGCCAGTGATTTATCGAATGCTACCAGTGTAGCAAGAGCTATGGTTACTTCTTATGGTATGAGTGATAAAATTGGACCAGTGAGATTAAGTGATGATTGGGAAAGTTGGTCACCACAAATTAGAAATTTAGCCGATAATGAAGTTAGAGATTATTTAGTTGCCAGTGAAACCAGAGCCAGGAAATTATTGCATGAGAAAAAGCTTGAATTGAAACGATTAGCTGAAGGGTTATTGGAATATGAAACTTTAACAAAGGAAGAAATGGAAAAAATCATTAGAGGTGAAGTTATAAATAAAGAAAAAACCATGAGTAACACTGTGATTAAGAAATCCAGCAAATCTAACGAAATCAAAGACATATTAAATGACCCAATGCCAACTGCATAAACAACAAAACAAATTTTCTTCTTTAATCTGATTCTGTAAGTAGTTTTCCGAAAAAAAAAATGTATACTTAATAATATAAATAATTATTATAAACAAAAAAATTTTGTGAGTATTATTTTCACTCTATCAAGATCTGAATATGATTTTACATATACATCTACAGATGTTATGTATGAGTTGTTACCAAGTTGATACAAAACAACATCACCATGCCTTCAGTCAATTAAAACAATACAAACGTTTCTTCTTCTCCTTTTCTTTTGACATATTTTTGGTTTTTGTTTTTTCTTGTGCGTTTTTTCTTTTTTTTTTACTTTAAAACTTTTGGTCTTTTTTATTATCAACGTAAGACATTAACTTTGATAGAATTAATTGAGTGGCTTTTTTTTTAGATTTATTTCGGCATTTGTAATAAGGCATGTTTTAATACATACGTCATATTCATATTGACAATACATCAAAGAAGCACATCGTGTGGCGGATTTTACATACGAGTTTACCCGAGTATTAGAAAAAAAATCAGAACATAGAAAAAAGCCCAAAAAAAAAAAACGAAAAAAATAAATTTTGCGGCCAAAAAAGAAATTCACGGGACCCACGTGGTACCCCTGGATGCGGAAATTAAAACCAATACTCTGTTCTATTTTATTTGGTTGGTTGGTTGATGAATCAAATATTGGTTTTTTGTACGAAAGTTTTGTGATTCACGTTTAATGACATAATCACAAACGGTTTTACTTAATTTGAATAATGGTACCCGTTTGTATTTTTAATTTCTTAAATCAATGACGGTGTTGATATTTGTAAAGAGAAAACAAAGAAGAAGATTCATCATCATCATATTCATTTGTAAGAGAAATCAGACAATTACATAGATTATTATAATAAGATATTAAATTACAACAATAAGAACAAAAATATGTTTATTACTTTCAATTTTCATTTTGCTTTTTCATTTCCCAATTTTCATATTTTCATTCTGTAGGCTAAAAAATACAAAGAAAAAAAACAAAAAAAATTAAAAAAGAATCAACATACAATAAACAACTTTAAAAAAAAAAAGGAAAAGGAAAAGGAAAAGGAAAAGGAAAAATTTTTCTTGTTGAATTTTTTTGTTTCATTCTATCTTTCTTTTCTATTAATCTTGAATCAACTTATTTATTAAATCTAGTTATTATTTAACTTCCCAATTACTTTATAAAATTATCATTAATCTTAGCTTTCTTTTAAATGGACCAGCAAGTGTGGAACCCAATATTTTCCCCAAGTGGTACAACTCCAGGTAAATCTCCTTCTTTTTATAATGAATTAGATCAACAACAACAACAACATATTCAAAAACATTCATCTGGACAATCTCATGATCATCAACATCATCAACATCATCAGATTCAATCAAATCATTCAACTCCTTCCGCTTCGGGTAATATTCAATTAAATACTACTTCTCAACATCCAACTCCAAGTCAAATTTCAGGTAATACACCGTCTAATTTTAGTGAGACTGATCAAATGTTCTTACAACAAATAGAATACTATGAGAATAATCATTTGAGTCACCATCATCAGCAACAACATCAACATCACCAACAACAATCGAGAGGCAATACCCCAGGGGATATTTCTTATCAACAATCTCATCCTCAACTTATGTCTCAACAACATCTGCATTTAGATTCAAATGGACCATCAAATCATGCTACACCGAATGCCAGTGGTATGTCTCTTCCTCAGCCTCCTCCAAACTATGAGTTGAGTTTGGAAAATATCAACTTTATCATTCCTGAGGTGTTGAATTTTGATACTGATCCGAATCACGTTTCAACTGCATTTCCTCCAGAGTTACCTTCTAATCAAACCCCGAGTTTACTTGCAGTCAACAAAATGAAACAACAGCAGCAGCAACAACAACAACAACAGCAACAGCAGCACCATCAACGACCACAACAAGTACATCATTCGCTCCAACAACAAGAACAACAAGATCTTTCTTCACCTGTTCTACCTGGCCAAAACGATAAATCTTACAACCCACAACATTTCTATCATAGACAATCTTCAAGTGGTAAAGTTTTCACCACCGGTAGTTCATCTACCACTACTGCGCCTAGTCAACATGTGAGACCAGATGCAGTTTTTACTCCATTAGTTTCTCCCGTTGTCACACCGTTGGAAAAGGGAAATGCAAGTAGTTCATTTTCCCCACAACCACCATTACAAATTTCGTTTGAACCATTAACTAGTCCGGCGTTGAATGCTGAACCACTGACACTTAATTCGGGAGATAATAGTAAAAATAATCAACAACAACAACAACATCATGATGATCGAAGAAGATCAGCTAGTTCAACTTATGCTCCACAGAAAGAAGAAAACAAACAGTACAAGAGAAGAACTCCTCACGGTACTCCTATCTTACAAGGTAGTAAAACCAGTTACATTTCTCCATCAACTAAAGGTAAAAATGGTAATAATTCAGGGTCTTCGAGTGGTCAATTTACATTTGATAAATTACCTGAATCGAAAATCAAAACTGAAGGTCAAGATATGTTACCTCCAAGTGGTAAACCAGTGGAAATTAATGGTACCCCATTAATGGGTTTTACAATGGGGAAATTGGCAGAAGGCGGTGAATCATCTGCTGCTTCTAGTCTGAAAAAATCAAGTGCCAAATCATCCCGTAAATCAAGTTTCTCGAAAGCTAAATCATCAGCGTCATCTTCAGAAAACTCATCTCCGAAGTTAAACAAAAAACCAGAAAAACCGGCGACTAAGAAAGCGTCTCATAAATTAGCCGAACAAGGAAGAAGAAATAGAATGAATCAAGCTGTTCAAGAATTGGGAAGATTGATTCCACAATCATACCATGATGAAGTTGCCATTCCTTCGAAAGCTACAACTGTTGAATTAGCATCCAAGTACATTAATTCTTTGCTAAACGAGATTGAAGAATTGAAGCAAAATAGAAACAATAGTTCAAATAATAATGATGATGATGAAATGAAGACAAAACTAGAATAAAGAATAAAAAATGAGAAAAATGTCAACTAGGGTTCATATATGTAAGTTATATATATATAGTTTAATAAAATAACAACATTTGAAGTCTACAATTTTTTTTTTTTGCAATATTTGTCTACGCCGCATATCTACCCCAAAACAAATCAATGGACAATTTCACACGACTGCATTTTTTTTTTGTTGATTTTTTTTTCTTTTTCTGTTTCGTTGTCATTTTCCAATACGAAAAAAAAAAAACATTCGAACAACACCAAAAATTTCACTATCAAAAACGTTAAAAAAAAAAAAAAAAAAAAAAAAAAAAAAAAAACCAAAAACGAAAC
>JAKTXQ010000110.1:19905-32134 GCA_030582995.1 Candida maltosa
AAAATTTTTATTTTTTTATTTTTTTTTTTTTTTTCTGTTTCATTGACATTTTCAAATAAGAAAAAAAAAAAACATTCTGACAACACCAAAAATTTCACTATCTATAACGTTCAAAAAAAAAAAATAAAAAAAGAAAGAAAAGAAACCTGATACCAAATCATTCACACACATAATGGATTTCGAAGAGGCTGAAGATATCAATGGGATCAGATTCGCATGGAATGCGTTTCCATCCACCAAAGTCGAAGCTGGCAAAATCGTCGTTCCAACAGGGTGTTTATATACCCCATTAAAACAACGTGAAGATTTACCAGTGGCAGCATACGATCCAATGTACTGTTCCAACCAATCATGTAAACTGATTTTGAATCCGTACTGTGCCGTTGATCCAAACGGGTTCTGGAGATGTCCTTTGTGTCAATACAGAAACCCATTGCCGGCCCATTACCACGGGATCAATCCGGAAAACTTACCATTGGAATTGCAAAGCACTAGTAGTACGATTGAGTACATCACTGCGAGACCAGTGCAAAACCCACCTATTTTCACCCTTGTGATTGATTTATGCCAAGATGAAGAGAATTTACAAGCATTGATTGAGGATGTCATTGTTAGTTTTAATTATTTACCACCGAATGCGTTGATTGGGTTGATTACTTTCGGTACCATGATCCAGGTCCATGATTTAGGAAGTGATAAGATTAACAAGAGTTATATTTTCAGAGGTGATAAAGAGTATACTGATAAACAAATTAGTGAAATGTTGAATCGTCCTGTTCAATCAATGATGCCTAATCAACAACCGGGACAAATTAACCCACAGGTTGCTAATTCATTGACGAGATTTTTCTTGCCTTTGGAAGATGTTGAATTCCAATTGACTAGTATTTTGGAAAACTTGAACAAAGACCCATGGGCCGTTGCTAATGGTGCTAGACCTTTGAGAAGTACCGGTAGTGCTTTGAATATTGCTATCAATTTGTTAGGATTGACTTTCCCAGGTTTTGGTGCTAGAGTTATGTTGTTCGCTGCTGGTCCATGTACTTTGAACCCAGGTATGATTGTTGGTAATCAATTGAAAGAACCAATTAGATCTCATTCAGATATCGATAAAGATAATGCTAAACATTTCAAAAAAGCTAACAAGTTTTATGATGCTTTAGCTGCTAAAGCTGTTAAGAATTGTCATACAGTTGATATTTTTGCTGGGTGTTATGATCAAATTGGTATGTTGGAAATGAAGAATTTATGTAATTTAACCGGGGGTACGTTGTTGTTGACAGATGCTTTTACTACGTCTATTTTCAAGCGTTCCTTCTTGAGACTATTCAATAAGGACGATGAAGGATACTTGTTGATGGGATTCAATGGTAATTTGGAAATTAGAACCAGTAAAGAATTGAAAATCAGTGGGTTGATTGGTAATGCATCTTCATTACAAGTTAAAACTTCAAATGTTTCCGAAAATGAATTGGGTATTGGAGGTACCTCAACTTATAGATTATGTTCGACATCTCCAAGACATACTTATGCGGTTTTCTTTGATGTGGTTAATCAACAACAATTACCACCAAATGCTCAAAGTTATATTCAATTCATTACCCATTACCAACATTCAAGTGGTACTTACAGAGTTCGTGTTACTACGGTATCCAACTTTTTAACCAGTGATGAACAAACTTTAACCAATAGTTTTGATCACGAAGCTGCTGCTGTATTGATGGCAAGAGTCACATTATTCAAGAGTGAACAAGACGATGGAGCTGATGTTTTAAGATGGGTTGATCGTATGTTGATCAGATTATGTCAGAAATTTGCCGATTACAGAAAAGATCAAGAAGAGTCTTTCAGATTGGGACCACAATTCCAATTGTATCCTCAATTCATTTACTATTTAAGGAGATCGCAATTTTTACAAGTGTTCAATAACTCACCAGATGAAACTGCATTTTATAGACACGTTTTATTGGTTGAAGACACCAACAATTCGTTAGTCATGATCCAACCTACATTAACCTCATTCACATTGGATAATGAACCAGAAGCTGTTTTATTAGATTCTGTATCAATTAAAGATGACAGAATTTTATTATTGGATACTTTCTTCCATATTTTGATTTTCCACGGTAAGACGATTTCTCAATGGAGAAAGGCTAATTATCAAGACATGGAAGAATACAGTAATTTCAAAACCTTATTGGATGAACCTAAGAAAGAAGCTGCCGAATTATTACAAGACAGATATCCATTACCTAGATTCATCGACACTGAAGAAGGTGGTTCTCAAGCTAGATTCTTGTACAGTAAATTGAATCCAAGTGTCACTTATAACACCAATGAGTTTGTCGGTGGCGGTGGTGCCATTGTGTTGACCGATGATGTCAGTTTACAAGTGTTTATGAGCCATTTACAAAAATTAGTCGTATCTGGTTCTTCATAATACAGTTGTTATTTTTTTATTTGGCTATATATATATAATATAAAATACATAAGAAAAAGTTTATCAGTAAAAAAAAACCATAACCTGGCAGAAAAAAAAAACAAGCGAAATAATCTATCTTTTGATAATGCAACGTCAGCAACAAGAAGTGGAGATAAGCATCAACTGAATGAAAATCACGTCACTATGAAAACCGATAGTCCGAAACTCAGACCAACCAGTACGAAAAAAAAAAAAATGTGGTGGAGATAAGTGCACAAATTTCACTTACAGTATTATTTTAATTACTCGGCGTTAAAGGAGAAGAAAAAAAAGCAATAAATAATAAATAATAATAATATTATTATTATTTAATTTGTGGGGTACCTAAGATCGCGAGATGATAAGTGTATGTGTGTGTGTGATATGTATTTAACGACGGTTAGAACATGCAAGGGTAGATACACATTCATAATCAATCAATCACGCCATCATTTCGAGATTCATCTTTGGGAGTATTTAAACGATGTAATGATATGTATGACGTACATACGTACGTATATTCTCCATGCACTTAAGGTTCCGTAAAACCTTCTTTTTTTTTCTTTTGCAATATGAAATTCGAGAAACATCGTTTCAGTTTTAGATAGTGTGAATGGATAAGTGGAGATAGAGAGATAGATAAAGAAAGTGAGAGGGATTAAGTATTGCGTGTTATTAACTCCGGGGATAGCGCAAAATCATTTACTTGTTTGGGGAAATTTTTCTTTTTTTTTGATTGTTTCCTGAAATTTTAGGACTATTGTTCTGTGGAATACAAACCAATCAATAAAGAAAATTTTTTTTTATAACCGCCTTGATGATCAAATGAAAGAATGGAAATATGGAAATGTGGTGGTGTTTCCTTTTCCCTCGTTTCTTAACTTTTTAGCCCTTTTTTTCTATTATTCTATTGTATTGTATTAGACTTGAAATTCGTTCTGCAACATGATTTAAAAATATAAAGACAATTCCGATTGGTTCAAATTAAATTATTTAAACTTAGAAAGTTTAATAAATAAGAAAATTAAATTTGACCGTTTTTTCTTTAAGTATTATTATTGATGGGATATATATTAAAACAGGAGAAGAAAAAAAATTTTAATTTTGTGCAATCTTTTGATTTTTCTTCTGTCTACATCATCAAAAAATTTGTTGAATCTAAAAAAACCAATTCACTTTGCTTTCTTTTTTGAATCTCCCTTTTTTTTTCTTTCTTTCACTTGTTCTTCTTCTTCAATAGTCAGTTCATTTTCTACAAACCATATTTGCCAAGTTATCCTTTCATTTTACTTGATATTTATTGTCTTCCTTATTTATTGCAAATCAACCGATATTTTTTTCCCCCTATACCAAGAAAGTTATAGAAAAAAAAATATCTTTCGATTATAATAGCTTTTATCTGTCAAAAAAAAAGTGCTTTGTTATTACATTCTTGTCTTCTTTTTTTTATTTCCATATCTTGTTTTTGTTATAATTATTATTTTCTAAAATGTATCATCCAATGCAAATTCAAAACCAACCAATGACAACGTTGGATAGTAGCACCACCACTAACAATACCAACACCAATAGCACAACAACATCGACAACAACAACAACAGTGCAAATCATCGAGGAGGGTAAAATTGTCAAGAAAGTTCAGAAAACTAGACAACGGAAGATCTTATCTTGTGTTTATTGTCATTCGAAGAAAATCAAATGTAACCGACAGGAACCGTGTTCTCAATGTACGAAATTGGAAATTGAATGTAAATATTTCATCAATGAAAGAATCAGTCGAGGTGGTAAAAAATCAAGTCGATTGACAGAAACAGAAAAGAAATTACGAGGTCTACAAGATGCATCGTCATCATCAATCACCACTTCCACGACACATCATCAACATCAACAACCAATGAATGGAAGTAGTTCCCTGCAATCGTCATCACCAACAAATTCTTCTTCGACTGTTTCCAATTCAGCTCCTCCAGTGACTGCTACTTCAAGCATTGCTACTTCTATTGATGATATGGACCAAGGTAATGGTAAAGGATTACGGGATGATGATAATGATTTCAAACATGCTCCGTCAATCGACATGTCGGTGAATTTCATGGCGTTGGTGTCAAAGAATGAAACAAGTATGAGTCAATCAAACTCTGCCAACCGGGTATCTACTCCATTAGTTGACTCTCCAATGTCAACTGATCCTTTTGCGGCTTCTCAATTAATCCAATCTCCAGTTATTAACAATACCACAAACAATATGACAAATAACTTTTTCAATACTAATTTCACCACAAATACCATTAACAATAACACCACGAATACAAATACCGTCAATGCCAATCAAATACTACTGACAAATAATAATAGTATAAACTCAGAAAACATCACCCCAAACAGTGACAACAACGCAAATAATAATAACAATCTGACTACGAATTTGATAAGTTTCAATTCAAGTACGTTTCCTTTGGCTAATCAGGATAGTATGAATGGATTCCCAAGTAATTTGAGTTCACCAATGATCCATAATGGTATGCCTTCTGAATTTAAACGAGATCAATTGGACCCACTTTCAAAAAATCAACAACAACAACAACCTCAACAAGACCAACAGCAGCAACAACCTCAACAAGACCAACAACAGCAACAGCAATCACAGCATAATCTGAATCCTGCTTTATATAACTCGTTAACTGCATATTCTTCAAACCCTGCAACAACCATAAATTATTTATACGGTACAAATACGTATTATGAAAATTCTCACTTGTTTGAAGATTTGTCTCATCATTTACCAACCAGTCGAGAACGAAGCTTTGAATTAATGGAAAGATATATGAATTCGGTGCATTTGTTATTACCAATCGTGGTTAACTTGAAAGAATTCATGCAAGAACATAAACGTTACTGGGAAATAAAATCAAAATCAAGATTATCTGTATCTTCATCTCCTAATAATCCTGTTGTTGAATCTCCTTGTGACAGTCACCAAAATTTATCGGATTTGGACTTTAACTATATCCAGTTTTACACCTTGTACTTACCGATTTTGTATGCTTCGACGATATCTGAGTTTGAAGAGTATGATAATTTATTGTTGAATCAGGATATCGATAAATACCTTAAAGGCTTTAACAAAATCTGTCAATATTACAACTACCCACATGGTATCAAAACCATCCCGTTATTGTTAGGAAATGTCATCATTCAAAGTACTTCTCCTAATCCATCGACCATGGAAATGGCCCAAATTATCCGATATGCTAAATTCTTACATTTCCACAAAGATCCTTCCATCACTTTAAGAATCAAAGACCCGGAAGTTGTGAAATTTAGAAGATTATTATGGTGGGTGATTTTTGGATTAGACGCATTGAGTTCACATAATTTCTGTTTACCACCAAACTGTCGTATTGACGATTTTAACGTGTTGATGCCCGATGAAGAAGAACCAAAACTTGGATCAAATGACAAACAATTAAACCTTAGTATATTATCGATGAATATTAAATTTGGTTACGATAGGATTTTGAGTGAGTTGGTATATCATTTACATAATGGATTAAGTGCGAATATAACTCAAGTGCAAATCAATGAAATTAAGAAAATGATAATCACTTACCGTGCCAGTGTTCAAACTTCAATTGATAAAATCAACAAATATTTCTCGTTCAAAACTTCAGGTAACTATAATATTCAAGATATGAACTTGATTAGTTTTGTCAAGAGTCATTCATGGAGTTATGTGGATAGAGCATTGATGTTGCTTCATAAGAAAATCTTATTGGGTACCCCTAATTTCCCCGATGAGAAGGAATATTCTGTCCCGGTGGATCATCTTGCATTGGAGAAACATAATGGTAATTTGTCATTAAGCAAGTATGAAGATACGTTCGGACATATTTTGGAAGCTAATATAATTACCAATTTCAACAATTCGTCGATTTCATTATTGAAATATGGAGATTTTGATAATTTTTCATATGATGATTTGAACAACAATTTGATTCCTTCTATACTTCATAATTTTAACGATTTTTTGCAATACAATGATTTCATCAAGTTTGGTAAATTCAATTGGTACATAAAGAGAACCATTCCTATTGATTCAGTAATAATCATGATGGTGATTATTTCGGTGAAGTTCAAATACAAATTTATAAATTCCGATGAATTCCTCGTTTATAAAAACCTCATTAACAATGTGTTATTCATCATCAATCGAAAATGGTTCAAGAATGAGAAATATAAACGTATGTTGAGTTTAACAAATATGATGTGGGAATACCTTCTCAAAAAATTCCCCGCTATTAAAGAAAGCGAACAAGATAAGAATATTGTTTCCACAAGTGCTATTGATGAATTGCAACTCAAAGAGAAGATATTGTATGATTTGCGACACAATTTCATCGATATCAATGACTACTGTAGTTTTTATTCCAGTTTAGAAAACCTTTTAAACGAATTAATAAAGTACATAGAATGATTTTCCCCCTTCTAGAAAATAAATATATATATTTATATTAGATGTACACGTTAATTATCGTTCCAAATTAATATTCTTGCCGAATTTATCATATAGTTGAACTTTCAACCCATTCAATTCCTCATCGTATTCATCCACCAAATCACCGATTTCATTAATCTGGCCCAGCAACGTCTCCATATCATTTTCAATTCGTTCAATCACGGAAGATACCTTCAAATACACGAACGAGTCGCCGACTTTATACATGATTTCTTCATCTTCATCCAACAATTCCAATTCAATAGATAAATCATCCAAATATTCCTTCTCCGTCTTTAATGTATCCAATTTACTAACAATCTCATCTTTCTTGAATATAATCGTGGAGAATTTGTTGATTTTATTCTGATCCTCCCTTGTCACTTCCACACTTGTGTTTTTTTGTCCTTCTGGTAATAATTCCATCGTTGCTGTTTGATTGATTTAAAATAATATCTGAAAATTTTCCTTCTTTTTCTCTACTATCACCAAAAAAAAATATCCAAAAAGTGCGTCACGTGCATTGATTCATGCACTACCAAGATTTGATAGATCCAGATTGATGTTACATGGATAACATCAATGAAGGAAAGAAAAATGCTTGATATTATTCTATTGTCTTTCTCACGTGGGATTTTTTTGTTTTTGTTATTGGTGTTGTTTTATTTCAGAAATTTGTCACAAGTTTTGCACAAATATTGCAACTATTTTTAGTGGGGTTAAGAAAAATCGATTAGACATACATCATAAATATCACATCACATCAGTATCCCAAAAAGAAGACAAAGAAACACGCTTTCACACATTTTTTTTTTGATGGGATAACAATGAGTAGAAAATTATTATATTTAGTATTATTTTTAATTTTGATTCCATGATACTCTGAAATGATGTGGTTGCAGTAGTCACAGAAATGAAAAAAAAAATTGCATACAAACAAAAAAAATTCAAGATGTTTGAAATTGATGTAATTCGGAAATCACCTGTTGTAGCGTTTCAATATTTGAAACGTAATTCAGTTAACAATTGGTGTCGTTTTGTCAATTTTTCATAATTAGTTGCGAAAAACAATTAAGCTCTTCTACTTTATATTCTATACATTAACTAACCTATAAAATAGAACCATTGACCAGAGACAAGAAAAAAAAAAGCAAAACCAAAAACAGAAATAATATCGTTGATTGTAGTAATCTTCCATGAATAATACGTCAAAAAACTTGCTGATTATAATTGACATTATTATCCAAATGGGTATATGCAGTACGTCCACCATCACCAATCTTGAAGAACAAGAAAAAAAAATAAGAGAAGAATAATCGCGTGCAACATAATTTTACATGATCTTGCTCAACTTCACAGTGTGATGCATGTGTACCTCAAATCGCGATCAATAGCTTCCCCCTTTCCCCCAAATATCCTTTGGAGATTTGAATATGGTTTAACGTGATTTGAAAAATGGATATAATTGTTGCAATGGTATCGAGACGTCAGTGTTTGGTGATTTATAAGATAGTGAATTATCAAACTACCTCAGAGGTATAACTATCATGTTACTTGAGCTGGTTCAAATATTAATGTGACATTGATGCAAAAGAACGGAAAACAAAATAATAATAATTGAATGGCACCTACCGTAAATATCTTGACATATGCCAAGTTATAATAATTGCAACTTTTTATTATTATTTTATTTTTTTTTAAAAAAAATACTGTTTCTTTGGTTTTTCATTGCTGGAAATTCTGTTTCCAATAATACCTTTTTTTTGTTTAACATCTACGTGGGAAACAAGAAAACCTCCTTTCATGATTATTCCTTCATTTTTGGTGGAACATAAACAGACAAACAAACAAGAAAATAAATAAAACAAAAAATAATAAAAAATATATCTACACCAGGAGAGAAAGGCAACATTCATACAAGATCTGTGAATTATAAATAATGGTCAGTTTCCATCCTTATCTCTTCATCTTGTTTGAGATCTTTTTTGTTCTTCTTTTTTTTTTTTTTTTTTAAAAAAAAAATTTCCAACTTTTCACAATGAAGTCAAATATTTTTTTTTCATCATTGTTGATTACCTCACTCGCTGTTGCTCTTGATACTTTCAAACTCAAGACCCAAATTGGCAATGTTGACTATTACTTGAAAATAAATGAAGATGATTTAGCTGATTTGACTCAGGATTCTACTGATGTATTCTCCTTATCGGAAGAACTGTATTTAGTTATCGGTGACGAAAATCCTAAAGTAGTTTCTGATAATACGGAAGATGGAAGACTTTACGCATATCCCCGTATCGAAGATGATTTGTTTTCCACCTGGACTTTAAACAAAGATGATGCTCAAATCAAGTTTAGCAAGGATTTATTTATCTGTTTAGATCCAGAAAGCGATACCCACTATTTAACAACAACAACAACAGAAACAACTGAAGATGATGAGCCATTATGTGAGGAAGTAATTGCTTTTGATGTTGAAGGATACGGAGGTCCAGACCCAGAAGATTCAGACCCAGAAGAATCAAAAATGGAATTTAACCTTCGTGTGAACGAGGATCAATGGTTCTCAGTTTTAGATGACAATATTGCTCTTTCTGAAGAAGAAGATGATGCAGCTTTGTTTTCAGTTGACAAAGGTTACTTAAAAGTAGGCGAAAAATTCATCCATGTAACTGATGGATTATTGGAACTCTTTGAAGAAGAGGGTACTCCGGGTTGGTCTATTCAAGATGATGTGTTGTATTTCTATCTTACTGGAGGCGAATACAAACCTGCTGAGTTCAGTGTTTGTACAAAAGAAAGTGAAGATGATGAGGGAAGTGCTGAAGGTGGAAATGAACAAGGTGAAGATGGTGGTGAGGGAGGTGTTAACGGTTACGATGGTGGTGAGGGAAGTGCTGACAATGCTCCTTCATTAGTATACCTTAATATTGGAGATTCACAAGCTTGCGAAAATTTACTGAGTGTTGTAATCATCGAACCAACTGAAGGACCAAAAGATCCAAATTCAACTGAAGGACCAAGTGATGCTACTGAAGGACCAAGTGATGCTACTGAAGGACCAAGTGATGCTACTGAAGGACCAAGTGATGCTACTGAAGGACCAAGTGATGCTACTGAAGGACCAAGTGATGCTACTGAAGGACCAACTGATGCTACTGAAGAATCGAATCCATCTGAAAAACCAACTGAATCTACTGAATCTGAAGAACCAGAAGAATCAGACGAACCTGAACAATCAGGTACACCTGAAGAATCACCTACACAAACTACAGTGCCAGTTCCAAGTGTCGATCCATCGGAACCAATTATAATTAAAGTTACTTCCAGCAGCAAAGCACCTAAATGGTTCTCACTTTCCGGTAATAATATTGGTCTTTCGGACGACGAAAGCGATCTGGTAACCTTTGAGATTGCGGAAAACTACTTACTGGTAGATGTTGGATACATTAATGTGGATGATACTGGATTATTGACAGTCGTTGAGACTGTAGAAGAGGCTACTCAAGGTTGGGAAATTCAGGACGGCGTGTTATATTTTGATTTTGATAGTATCAAACTTGCTAAACGAGCATTTGCACCAGCAGTTTTCAGTGCCTGTACACTAGAAGAAGAAACAGTTGTATATGTTGGTGAGAAATATGGTTGTGAATTTTACAATGAAACTGAAGTTTCCAATCCAGATCCAGAAGAACCAAATTCATCTGGAGAACAAACAGAAGAACCAAATTCATCTGAAGGACCATCTGGAGAATCATCTGAAGGACCAACCGAGTCAGAAAACCCAACCGAGTCAGAAGAATCAACCGTGTCAGAAAACCCAACTGAGTCAGAAGAATCAACCGTGTCAGAAGAATCATCTGGAGAACCAACTGAAGAACAAACTGAAGAACCATCTGAAGGACCAACTGAAGAAACAAACGAGTCAGTCGAACCTACTGAGTCAGAAGAAACTACTGGTGCTGCTGAAGAACCAACTGAGTCCACTATACATCAAGACGACGAAATTACTGAATCTCTGGCTACTAGTACTGCATGCAATGAAGGAAGTTCATGTGCACCAGGAACTACTACTACTACTACTGAAAACAATATGACAGTTGTTACTACAACCGTTTGCGATACCGATGGCATTTGCAAAGAAACTACCGAGACTATTTATTTTGAATTAACAACTATTACTGACGAGGTTATTGTTACTATTACAGAATGCGATGAAAGTAGTAGCTGCAAATTTAGATCAACTGTGAGAAGCACAGTCTATACTACATACTGTCCAATTGTTAGTACTACAGAAGTTGAAACCATCATTACCGATGTGGTTATCACCATCACTACTTGCGAAGATGATAAATGTGAAGAATTAACCACTCTTGTCGAAGACACTGAAATCACCACAACATTAACAACAGTTGTCTATGTTACAGAGTATCTTGCAGAACCATATGCCAGTGGAGATCAAGGTGATGCAATTGCTAGTCCAACTGAACTTATTAATAATGGTCAAATGGTCAAAGCATCATATTTTGCAACTGGTTTCTTATTCTTATTGCCATTAATTATGTGATTTGATTCTTTCCTTTTTCTTTTTCTTTTTCTCAGCCTATTCGAATTCAATTCCATATTTGAGTTTAATTATTATCCTTTTCTTTCCAATATTTTGTTTCGGTTTTCGTCAAATTCTTAATGAATTGTATCTTTTAGTTTCGGTCTGTTTTTTACTATTATTATTATTATTTTCGGATATGTTATATTGTACTTTTATTATTTTTTCGTAGTTAGTTTTCATTTTATATTGTATTCGGTGTATAATTATGTTACTTTAGTTAGTAATAAAATTTATTTGTTTTCGTAACAAGCTCAATGTGAACTATAGAACAAAAGATTCCTTTTATACTTGTCTAAAGACATTTACATCTTATGTACATCGAAGAAGAAGAAGCAAAAGACTTTTTCCCCATCATATATTCCCTGATTTATCAGTACGTGATTCAAAATTTTTACAAATCACCCACATAGGACCTAGAATAACCCCACCAGTAACAGAATAAGTATGACAATATCATCGGAAATAATCTTTCAACTTATTTGTACGAAGCGAAAGATTTCTTTTTTTGTTGTTTCCTTGTTGCTGGAATTTTCTGTTTGAATGATATTATACATAATAATAAATGATTCAAATACCCCAAGATGTCGCCAGAATTTCCTAATTGGGGTTTTTGCGACGGCGGCTAATTTTCCGATTATTTTTTTTTTTTTTTTTTTTTTTTAATAAA
>JAKTXQ010000111.1:1837-12171 GCA_030582995.1 Candida maltosa
TTTGGTTTTTGTTTTTGTTTTTTTTTTTTTTTTTTTTTCTTCTTTTTTTTTTTTTTTTTTTTTTTGATATTATTACATCATGTGTAAGCAACAATAATTTATGTAATTGGTAAAAATTACCCACACAATTTTTTAGATCATCAACATCCCTGTTCGTTCATTTCAATTGATTAAATATATCAACTGGTGTTTCTTTTGCCGAATCAGCCAGTTAAAAAAAAGCAAAACCTGGGCAGTCTCATACATTTCCAATAATCCCCAATTTCCTTTCTTTCCCACATTATCAATTACGAGGGGGATCCTTTTTTTTATATTACTTTCTTCCAAATAATAGAGTTCTTTCTAGATAGATGATTATAAACTAAAAGAGATGTTGGATAGATTACCATTAGAAATTCAGATCAAGTTACTATTTATGGTGCCAAACTCGAATTTGAAACTAATCAATAGTCATTTTTACATATTATATCATGATTTATATTATCATAAGATTGTCAATGTATTTGGTGAAGACACAATTAATGTGATTATCAAGATATTACCTTGGCTAAAACCTTATATCAAATCTTTAGACGTTTTCAGGAAAGAAGCGAGATTGATTATAGCCAATCGATTACAGTTGGAAGATATACCGGTGATTGCCAACGATACAGGGTACCCAACACATAGAAATCCGTTAAATTGTCAATTTATCAAAGATTCTTGGAAGTATATTTATTCCATCTTGAAGAATAAACGGCTCTATGCGGAATATTGTGATTACAAAATTGACGAACCATCGAATTATATTTTCAATCATTACGTGGAAATTAATAGAACGTACTTGTTGAGTTACAACAAAATCTGCTGGTTAGCCCCAGGGACCTACAATCTAAATATTGCATTGGCAGTTAAGAATGGTCAAGGTTTAGGGACCACCAAATTCGAAGTCAAGTACCAGGAGTATAATGCCAAAGGTGGACTTGTGACCCGTAGTCAATCATTCTATCCACCAACTAACATTAATGAAATCCTACCTAAAAATCAATTTGTATCTTTGAAGATTGGCCAGTTTACTATCCCATCACCGTCGCAACAAACATCCAAATACTACAAACAAGAAGGAAATCATAATAACAAACTACATCAGGTTGAAATTTCCATGGAAGAAATTGGATTATATTTGAAAAGTGGATTCCGGGTATATTACATTGATATCAGTCAACCGTCAATGTTATACAACGAATACGATTTGTTATATTATTCAGTCAACGAAAACGATTACCGGTATTTCATCAATATTTTGCTCAAAAACCTATACAAGGCGTTAAATTACGTCCAGAATGGCGGACTACCAGATGATGCCAGTGTACAATATGGTCGTGATATCTATGGTAATGGAGATCCATTTACTATACTTAAACAGTATGACAAACTGTTTTTATTGGAGTATGATAGCATGGATATGAGTGCATCATCATCAACTGCATCGGTAAGTTCATTACAGGATTATACTTTGTATGATCATAAGAAAATCCTCAACTACGGGAAGTTTTTCTACTTGGACCATTTCAAAAAGAGGTATTTCAAGTTTACCACCATCTACCAACAACGTCAATTTATCAATAGATTTGGTGATTATACTATTGACTGGAAAGATGAAGGAAAGGAGGACGAAGAAAAAGTGTGTCATTACGATGAAGATGGGTTGAAATGGAGAATTCCCATCCTTGGCCAACTTTAGAATGTATAGATGTTTTATAAAAGAAATATAAGAAGATAAATATGCGGATCAGGAAAAAACTAAAAAAAAAAAAAAAAAAAAAAAAGAATCAAACAACAAAAAAAAAAATACACAAAAAAACAAAAAAGAAAAAGAAAAAAAAAAAAAAAAACAAAAAAAAAAAAAAAAAAAAAATAAAAAAAAAAAAATGCGGGAAAAAAAAAAAAAAAAAAAAAAAAAAAAAAAAAAATAGGATCTAGCAACCAATATATACATTCACTCAATGACTGAAATGGATATGCGTTCAGGGTACTCCAGTCTAAATCAAAGTGCTCGACAGTCATTATCTGATCTAATTCAGAATTCACAGCTGCAGATCAACAATGAGGTTGAAAACAACACACAACAACCACAACAAAGATCAAGGCAAGAACCAGTTCAGAATACAAATGAAACTCAAGACGGTGAACCGGATCCTGCCAAAGTAACCGAAACCGAGCCTCAACAACAACAGGAGGGAGAAGGCGAACACGAAGAAGAAGAAGAAGATACCCCTGAATTCAATAACAAGAGGATCATCTTACAACGATTCACCATTTACAATTCTACATCAACAATGTACATTGTGGGTAGTAATTCCAAAGAAAGTTTATTTCGTATTATGGAAATCAGCAAAGATGATGAAAATACAGAAGAGTTGTCGATAATTGAGGACCGAAATTATTTTTATACTAGGAAAGATATGATTGAGTTGTTAAATGGATTAGATGAATCAATTGACGGTGGTATTCATAAAATAGCACAAGGGTATGGGATGTTGGGATTAATCAGATTCACTAAAGGGTATTATTTATGTTTGATCACTAAATGTTCGCAAGTTGCAATTCTAGGGGGACATTTCATTTATCATATCGACGAAACGAAACTAATACCGTTGGGTAGCAATTATAAACGTCCCGATAAATACAGTGACGAAGAGAAGTTACTTTCAATTTTCAAGTATATGGATTTGAGTAAAACTTTCTATTTCAGTTACAGTTACGATATCACGAATACTTTACAAACGAATTTTATCAGAAATAAGAAGAAAGCTACCGAGTTCCAGTTTGGAGCGTCACCCAACAAGTCCAACGATTTGTTTAATAATTTCGATCATAATGAACGGTTTGTATGGAACAACCTACTACTCAAACCAATTTTGGAAAACGATGATGTCGCCACTTATGAATGGTTCCAACCTATCATTCACGGATTTATAGATCAAGCAAATATTTCCATCTACGGGAGAAAGTTCTACATTACAATCATTGCCAGAAGGTCGCATCATTTTGCTGGAGCTCGTTTTTTGAAAAGAGGAGTTAATGATAAAGGTAATGTGGCGAACGAAATTGAGACAGAACAGATTGTTAGTGACATGTTGATTACGTCATTCCATGATCCTAAAAACGGGTTTTATAATAATCCAAGATACACCAGTTTTGTTCAACATCGAGGATCAATCCCATTATATTGGACTCAAGATATGAATAAACTCCCCAAACCACCAATTCAAATTAACTTAAATGATCCATTTTATCAAAGTTCGGCACTACATTTCAACAATTTGTTTCACAGATATGGACTGCCAATAATCATTCTCAACCTAATCAAGCAAAGGGAAAAAACACCGAGAGAACTGAAACTAAATCAGCATTTCATTAATTGTGTGAGTTACCTTGATCAGTTTTTGGATTCAGATCATCAAATCAAGATGATGTCTTATGATTTGGCACGTAATTCTAAAAAACAAGTTGATGTCATTGGACCACTACTGCAAATTGCTGCCAGCACGGTTGCTGAGATTGGATTTTTCCATAATGGGACGAGCTTATCAACGACAAAATTACAGAAAGGGATAATTAGAACCAATTGTATTGATTGTTTGGATCGAACTAACGCGGCTCAGTTTATAATTTGCAAAGAAGCATTGACGCATCAGTTGCGAAGCCTTAAAATTATTCCTGAAGATCAAAATTTGGAGTATGATTCTGATTTGATAAATGTGGTGACAGAAATGTTTCATGATCATGGTGATACTATTGCCATTCAATACGGAGGTTCAAACTTGGTCAACACAATGGATTCGTATCGTCGTATTAACCAATGGTCATCGCATACACGAGATATGCTTAACAGCATCAAACGTATCTATTCCAATTCATTCATGGACCTGATTCGTCAGGAAGCTATTAATTTGTTTTTGGGTAATTACGTTTATTCACCTGATGCACCTAAATTATGGGAATTACAAAATGATTTTGCGTTGCACAATGATACCAGTGTTGAAGAATTACGTACGGCTAAGAAGAGTTATACCCATTGGTATAATGATAGTTTTTTGCACGATTCACGGTATGACTTTTCCGGTAAAGAAAATGACCAGAACAACGAGAACAACATTGACGGAATTGAGAATTTAAAACTAGAACCATACCCTGATAGTAACGATAAATGGTTTAATGAATGTTATATCCCGAGAAAATATCAATCATTTACGGAATTATTTCAGTTCAATATGAACTCCAACTCGAAATATTTCCCATCTTCTGAAACCAATGAAAATGGAAGTACACAATTTGATTACAGTCCTTTTGAATCAAGACGTAAGAAGTACAAGAATCCGGAAGGTGATGAAAGAGAAGAGTTTGGTACTCCTCGATCAAGGAAAGTACAAGATATATTGGGATATCTGCATAAAAATTTTGAATCAACTAATAACAAAGATGCTAAACCGGATGATTTGCCTATAATAAAAAACCCAATCACTGTCAACGAAGCCGACTTGAAGTTGTACAACTCACAATCAAACTATCCAACCATGAGCACGGTGAAAACTCAAACGTTTAATCCACGAGTCAAAACCAACATTGAAGATAAACAAACATATTGGTATTATTCTAACGAATTGTTGAATAAACTCAAGGATAGTTTCCATGGGAACTATTTGGATGTTATTGGTCCACAAGATTTGAAAAAATACGCTAGTTTGAATGGAACCAATGATATGAATGGAGAATTGGATACCCGATTAGATCTAAACACTGATAATAATTACTTCATTTAATAGTTTAATGGTTTAGTAGGTTGTGATTGATGTTGGTCGTTGTCGTTATTATTAGCCAGAATTAATCCTCTATCGTTCATTTCACGTAGAAAATTTTCATGATGTATTTTTTTAAATTCAAGATACTCTGTATATCTCTTTTCATCCATTTGTGGTAACTGCAAGGGTATGTTGTCCACATCAAGTTCGATATCAGCCATGTTAAAACCTACAGGTTCTTCTGTTTGATTGACAGTGGTGGTTGGTAAAATTGAGTTTATGATTTTGGAAGGATCAAACTCAGCGGAGTTGACAAATGATGAATATTTCCCATTTTGTTGATAATAGTCCAAAAATTCAGATATACTGATGGACACCATGGTTTGGATGGATTCACAATTTTTGAAGGATTTTTTTTTTTTTACTCCGGATTCTAATTTCTTCGCTGATGGGAGTCAAATAATTGATTAATACTCCTTTTTTTTTTAATTTGCCAGTGCACAATGTCAGCAACCCCTCAGAATGAGTCATGTGTACTCGACTCCATCTTCCCCCGGGTTGTATTATTAAACGTAAAAGTCTGTGGTTTATGCTAGGTAGTGTATCTTGAGTTTGGTTTTGATTACTAAACCTTTTCTGAATATAATAATACCAATAATAATAATATCCAGAATTTTTTTTTTTCATAACGTCTTCTGTTTTTATTTGATATAACCTATTCATATCATGTCTTCCACGGAAACTATAGAATTAACAAATCGACCAGCTAGACAACAAGTCACAATTGATCCAGAGCAGGACTCTACGATCGAATCACTTACTCCGATTACAACCATTAATGTGTTATATGGTGAAGATGATCCAAATGATTATCCAGACGGTGGTCTCAAGGCATACTCTGTACTTTTAGGTTCATTTTTGGGATTAGTGGTGAATTTTGGAATACTCAACTCTATCGGTGCTATTCAAGCATATGTATCTACTCATCAGTTGCTGAACCTTAAAGAAACATCCATTTCATGGATTTTCTCCATTTATCTTTCGCTTGCATATGCTGGAGGATTATTTGTGGGACCAGTGTTTGATCGGAAAGGACCGTTGGTAATACTTCTTGTGTCAACTGCGTTTATTTTTCTTGGGTTAATGGGAGCAGCTCAAAGTGTGGAAATCTGGCACTTTATATTGAGTTTTATTGGTCTTGGTATTGGTAATGGTATTGGGATAACTCCATTGATTGGAGTTGTCAACCATTGGTTTTTGAAAAAGAGAGGAAACTCTACCGGGATAGCCAGCAGTGGTGGGTCTGTGGGTGGGTTAGTTTTCCCATTGATGTTGAGACATTTATATTCCGCGTACGGATATGTCTGGGCTATTCGAATCTTAGCTTTTACATGTTTAGGGTTCATGATTTGTTCCATTTTTTTAGTCAGAGAAAGATTCAGAAAGGAAAAACAAACAGATCTTGAAGTGTCTTCTCTTGGTAAAGAATTGCTGTGGAACTTATTGGTGTCGAAAATCAAATCGATGAAATCTCCAGATTGGAAATTTGTTCATCTAGTCATAGGAACGTTATTCACTGAGTTGTCGCTAGTGCTTTTATTGACATATTTTGCTTCGTATGCCATCGCCAACGGGGTTTCCGAATCCACGGCATATTTGTTATTAACGGTATGGAATACTGCGGGTATTTTAGGAAGATGGATCCCTGGATTCACATCTGATATATTTGGTCGGTTTAACGTTTTCGTTGTCATGTTGATATCGTATTGTCTTTGTATCTTTATCTTGCTTTACCCATTTGGGTCTAATTCAAAAGTTATGTATGCTTTTGCTGGTTTAGGAGGTTACTGCTCTGGATGTATATTAGGATTACCTCCTGCATGTTTGTCACAAATTACTCCAGTAAACGAATTTGGTGCCAGATTTGGGTTTTTGTGTTTCATTTTATCATTTGCAAATTTGTTTGGTATCCCACTTGCTGCCTCAATCATTAAGAATGGAAGTCCGAAAGAGTATAACAACTTTGTTATCTTTGTCGGTTGTTTAGGTATCCTTGGCACGATGTTTTGGACGTTTAGTAGAGCCGCTATAGTAGGGTTTAAGTGGAACGTAAAAGTATAAAGATAACAAATCGCTCGGTTATATATGTCCAGTCTACACACTTTTCGGTGATGTATATCCGTAAATTATTCTGTAGATAAGGAAATGAAATTTCTTTTTCTTTTTTTTTTGATGAAATATTTAAACATGCAGATCCCCACCCCACACAAAATTTTTCATGAGTCACATTATCTCTAACATCATTCATCCATGTCGTCTTTAGAAACTATAGAATTAACCAATAGACCAACAAGGCAGCATATCAATGTTGACCCGGAACAAGATTCCACCACCATTGAATCTATTACTCCAATTGCTACAATCAATAATTTATACGGCGAAGATGATCCTAACGATTACCCAGATGGTGGACTCAAAGCGTATTCGGTTATTTTGGGATCGTTTATGGGATTAGTGGTAAACTTAGGGTTGATAAATTCTATCGGTGCTATCCAGGCTTACGTGTCGACACATCAGTTGCTGGGACTTAAAGAAACATCTATTTCGTGGATCTTTTCGATCTATCTTTCGCTTGCATATGCTGGTGGGTTAGTGGTTGGTCCGTTGTTTGATCGGAAAGGACCATTAGAGATACTTATTGTTTCGACCGCGTTTATATTCCTTGGATTGATGGGAGCGGCACAGAGTGTCGAGATCTGGCAGTTTATATTGAGCTTTATAAGTTTAGGTATTGGAAACGGTTTAGGAATGACACCATTGATTGGGGTTATTAGTCATTGGTTTTTGAAAAAAAGGGGTAACTGTACGGGATTGGCAACTAGTGGTGGGTCCGTTGGAGGGTTGATTTTCCCATTGATGTTGAGACATTCGTATGTTGTTTATGGATATGTTTGGGCAATCAGAATTTTAGCTTTCACATGTTTAGGGTTTATGATCTGTTCCATATGTTTAGTCAAAGAAAGGTTCAGAGTTGATAAAACCCTGCAAGATGAAGAAGAACAAGATCTGTCGGTCAAGAAAATTCTGTTTGAGGTATTGATTTCCAAAATTAAAGGTATGAATGCTAAAGATTTTAAATACATCTATGTTATTTTAGGAGCATTTTTTGCTGAATTATCATTAGTTCTTTTGGTGACATATTTCGCTTCTTACGCAATTGCTAATGGAGTTTCCGAATCAACAGCTTATTTGTTGTTAACAGTTTGGAATGCGACCGGTATCTTAGGCAGATGGATTCCAGGGTTCATATCCGATATTTATGGCCGTTTCAATGTCAACATTGTCATGTTGTTTTCTTATTGTCTTTGTATATTGGTGTTGCTTTATCCGTTCGGTGCCAGTTTGAAAGTCTTGTATGCGTTTGCTGGTGTTGGTGGTTATTGTTCCGGTTCTATTTTAGGTTTACTACCTGCTTGCTTGTCACAGATCACACCGGTAAATGAAATCGGTACGAAATACGGGATTTTGAATTTTATATTGTCGTTGGCAAACTTGTTCGGTATCCCTATTGCCGCAGCTATTATAAAAAATGGTACCCCAAAAGAATATGACAATTTTGTTGTTTTGGTGGGATGTTTGGCAGTTGCCGGTACCTTATTTTGGTCTTGCAGTAGAGTTGCTATTGTTGGTTTCAAATTGAACGTTAAAGTATAAATAAAAAGTGTATTCAGACTACGAGGGGGTCTCTATTTACTATTTTCGTCTTCTTGCTCTTGAGTTATTTCTTTTGCTTCACCACCAATATTTTCAATTAACGATGTGACTATCCAATTCAATTCATCTTTGTCTAAATTTTTACCAATAACACTAATTGTATTGATGTGTAAATTCATATGTGGATAACTACCAAGCTTCACCACTCCTTCCCCGTACTGTTCGTCACACTTCTCTTGTAAGCTTGTTAAAAATGGAGCCAACTGAGTTTCCCCGGATTTAGTCACCACGTATCTTCTTGTCAAATTTAACGATTCAACCCTCTGTTGCAACATTGGCTCCATATCTTTAATCAATTGAGAAAATAGTTGCGGAACCCCTGGTAAAACATACACTTGTTGATTGATCTCCACTATTGGGAACCATAATTTTTCATCAATAAAGTATTTGTCAACGGTAACTTCCGGATTTGATTGGGTAGATACGGGCAAAGTAGCCATTTTATAAAATGCTCCCAACTGTTCTTTGTTTAGTTTGCCGAGATAATCGCCGCGGATCGAATGCATTCTATCCACCACCTCTGAATCTAATTTATAATCTACTTTAAAATAATCACTCAACACTTTGTATGTTATATCGTCATGTGTGCTTCCCAAACCCCCAGAAGTAATCACCAAATCCAAATTGTCTTGTTTAAGTAACACATTCAAAGAATTGGCAATATCATCTTCATCATCACCACATACAATAATTCTTTTTAAAGGAATTGATAAGTTAGTGAAACAGTATCTTGCAAAATTACTCGAGTTGGAATCTTGAACTTTACCATTAAGAATTTCGTCCCCAATAATAAGAATACCTGCGGTACGAATTGGTTTGCCTATTACTGTGTTTTTAGTCATCTGTGTTAATGTGTGATAAAGAATACGAGACATGTAGGAAGGTAAATTTTTTTTTAAAAAAGACAAGGAAAGCAACCAGGTTGTTATGGGTTTAAATTTAAAAGAGAAAAACCACAAAAAAATAGGACTTGTGCACACGACTATAATTTAATTAATACACCAATTTTCTGAGACATATGTCTCAATTTGGAAATCTAATGCACGTGGCGGAGGCTAATAAAAAAATTTTTTCTTGATTACAATTATTCCGGGATTCGGAGAAAACATACCAATCACACGAGCGATTTTCATAGGTAGAAATTAAAACCGATTAACTCTTTTTTATATTTTTTTGGAAACATGTTATTTACGACGTTGGTTACTTTCTGAATACCCTAAAACCAAATCATCCATCGTTTACAAGCCATCTCATCTTCACCTAAACAGGATTTTTTTAGTACCAGCATTAAGTAACGCAAACAAAAAAGAAACCAAAAAAAAAGGAGAAGTTTTTGTCACCGTGTACACGACTGTCAATTTTTTTTTTCTTTTTTTCATTTTTTTTTTTTTGAGAAACAGCCTACAAAATCTAAATTGCTTACTCATACCAAAACTATTATTTTTTTTTTCTTCTTTCTCTTTCATACATAGTACGACTACAACTACAACAGAAAACTCATACAAATAAACTTGTTAGAAGCAAGAAAATATATTCCATCGTTCAAAGACTAAAGTTTTCCTTCTGTATTTTTATTTTTTTACAAACCTTTCTTCGTATAAATTTATCATGGGAAACAGCCCGTCTAAAAATGATCCCCTACCGAATTCGTCATCCAATAATAAATCTTCCAACGGTTCTTCTACGTCATCAACCACTACTGGTACCGATGTAGATCCCGATGAGATGGCCCCAGCGCTATCTCAACTAACGATTAATGATAAATCTAAGAAGAAA
>JAKTXQ010000111.1:22418-34024 GCA_030582995.1 Candida maltosa
AGAAAGGTATTCTAGCGATGACTTCTAATCTATTCGATTCTAGCAGCGCGTGTCCGGACCCATATAGATAAATGTGATGATATGTATTGAACTTGCTGTTCTGTTCCTTGGTTTCTATACAATATATCAATTACAACGGGAGACAGCGTCCCTTTATATAGACCAGAAGGTCGTGTGCGTACCGATGGACGTGACCTGAGGTAGCACGTGACTGTATACTTCAACAGAAAGAATCTGTATGTAGTAAAAAAAAACACTGGAAATAAAATAATCTACACGTGACCTCCGCGATTATTTCTGTTTACGAATTTTCTTGGAAGGCTTTTCTTTTTGTTAAGCATTAATTATATGCAGACTAAAAGGTGGGAAAAAAAATAATTAAATTAATTAATTAATAATATTATTCATTGGTAGAATGAATGAATGAATAGGATTTGAAAAGGAAAGAATTTGTAATTACCCGGGGAATGAGAAATTTTTGACACAAGAGGAAGTTGAGTCTTATTTATACAATAACATAAGAAATATCAAATCTTTAGGTCATTTGTTTTCATATCAGAGAGATGCTTAGAATAAGTTGCACTTTTTTTTTGTCAATAGTTAACTTGCTCTATTCTTGGTATATATCGCACGTTTTCTCGAAGAAAATATTTTTTTGTTCCAAGCACGTGGCATCACATAGATACACATCTTGAGGTTTTTTTGCTGTTTAGATATTTCTTGTAATGCCTGTAAGTATCGATTGAAGTTATTTTTCTCTTGGGTTTAGTATAAGAATGATCATACATATCAAACATTCATTGGTTATTGTTTATGTCTTGTAAACGGTTTCCCAAAAAAAATTAGACCCAAAACCACTTGATGTTACATTCTATGGAGATATTTTCTATTCCCACACCTTCCCCCACACAACATTATTTTCAATGCAACAACGACACATTCGAGACTTGGTAATACCCCCGATCTGTTTGTTTAAGTTCAAATTAGGCTTAATTAAGGAGCATAAAAAAAATTATCATATGCGTGAACCTTATTTCTTTTTTTTTTGGTGATGATGAATCTCCGGTTTACGGAGTCCAAAGAGTAAAAAAAGAAAGTCTTATCTATCTACATATCTACTGTACCTCTTCTATCATCAGATGGTAGTGTTGTTGATGTCTGGTGTATGTATCATGTGACATCGGCCAAAAAAAAAAAAAATAAAAGGTGATTTTGCGGTATATTACTTATTCATCGTATAAATCCATAATAAAAATCGGGGGAGGAAGGAAGGAGGAAAAAAAAACCGCAAGATTTTTTTTATTTCTTTTTTTTTTCTTCTCTCTCCTATTTTTTTTTTTTTAGTAAGACAATACAATAATATCATATTCATATATTAATATTAATATTAATATAATTATTATGAACTTTCTTTTCCTTTTCCTTTTCTCTGAGATATAAGTTTTGAATCCCACGTCACATATACTTAATCAAACCTATTCCTCTTTCCCTCACACTCAAGATATGTCTTCAACTACAACGGCTGTACAACTAGCACCACCATCTGCGGATCTCAAAAGCCGATTCGCCAGATCGAGAAGTTCATCTAATGTTATTCTCACTGCGGAAGAATTATTGGTTGAAAAATTAGATAACTTTATATCTTCTATTGAATCAAGATTAGTTAATTTCGAACAATACTTTAAATTTAATAATGAAGAACGAGAATTCATAGAACGTCATGTCAATAGTTCAACTTTACATCGTCGTACATCTTCCTCCTCCAGTATTCAACAATTTAAACAATTTTCCGCAAATAAATTAAATTTAGTCTATGAACGTCTCAGATTGATTAAAAAATCAGTATTATCGCATTCGTTTACAAATTTGGACTATCTATATACGGTCTTGGACGATCAGTACAACTATTTATTTTCCTCCAGTGCCATAGACAGTGACGATGCAGCAGAAAAAGAAGAACAAGAGCTTGAAGAAATTGCCAAATCGTTGAATAAACGGGAAATACTATCGAAGAAGATTATTACAACGATCCAATATTTTGATGAGAAATTATTAGCGTTTGATGATTATATTAAGGAAAATAGACCAGCTGCAACTGATGACTACAGCCATGATGCAGTGTTCAGTCAACTTCGATATTTCAATTTTAATCGTGCGTTGAGAAATGCAGAAACTAGATACTTGCATTATTATGAATTACCTTTGATTTGGAGAGAAAATAAATATATCATCAATGGATACCGATTTTCCTTGAACCATGGCGAGATGTTGAAGCTGATGTTCCACTTTAACCACAATGAATCCATGAATATATGGTCCCATTTAGTCGGATTGATGATTGTTATATATATTGGTGTGAAACATTTCCCATCAACTGATGTGTTCCAACAAAATACCCTTAAAGATAACATTGCCATGTATGTGTTTTTAATTGCTGCAGGTAAATGTTTAATCAATTCTGCCTTTTGGCATACTTATTCATGCTTTGCCCATTATCCAACTCGACAAACGTTTGCGTGTGTTGATTATACCGGGATCACTGTTCTTATCACATCTTCCATCATTGCCGTTGAATATTGTGCCTTATATAACAGTCCAAGATTGTTGATTTGTTATATCGTTTTCTCGACATTATGTGGAGCTGCCGGACTTGGATTCAACTGGTCACCTTATTTCGATAAACCAGAATGTAGATCCATTCGTATTAGTTTTTTCATTGGTTTGTCATTTTCCGGAGCCACAGCATTGATTTATAAATCTTACTATGAAGGTATTTTGGCAACGATATATTTCGGGTTCCCTATGTTTTACAAGAGTTTTGTATGGTACTTGTTAGGGGTTGTGTTTTATGGAGGTTTGATTCCAGAAAGATGGAGATACGACGTCGCTATCGAAGAACATTTATCAAGATCTAATCGTCATTATGCAGCCACCGATGTGATTATGGAAAAATTAGGTCATGATGGTGAGGAAGAAATTGAAGAATTACATGAAGAAATCGAAGGCATTGCTGAACATCATGATGCCGATAGTGAATCTGAAAATGAAAAATTCAATGAGTTGATTCAAAAACATTTTAAAGCTACACCTACGGAAACTCCATATAGTAAGAACTTTATGTCACTTTGGTGGGTCGATTATTTTATGGCAAGTCATAACATTTGGCACATTTGTGTCGTTTTGGGTATTTTGGGACATTATTTTTGTGTATTGGACATGTTTAGAAGTTTAGCCAGATGATATATAAATATAATAATATAAATGGCTTGTTTGTTTTTTTTTTATGTATATTCTACTTACTTACTTACTTAGTGTGTTGGTTTTGGAACATGTTACTACTATCGTCATCACCTTCTTTAATTTCGATATTTTCCTTATCGAAATCACTATCATCAAACAATCCCAAATTTTTACCTTCTTCGTCAATTTCTTTCAAGGATAATTTCGGCATAGTCGTAGCAACTCTCCATGGTTGTCTATTTTCAACATAAGCTTTAGCGAAAATAATATCGATTTCTTCCAATGATCTACCGGCAGTTTCAGGGTAAAAGAAGAAAATAACTGGAACGAACAAGAAGTTCATTGCCGCAAAGAACAAATAACATCCCCAATTGGAAGCTTCCAAAAATGGAGGAGTGAACATGACCACGGCGAAGTTAGTCAACCAGTTGGTACATGTTGACACGGCAGTTGCATAAGTTCTTGTTTTCAATGGATTGATTTCTGGAGGGTAGATCCATGGCAATGGTAAAATAGTAAACGCAAAGAAAACAATAAACAAGAAAATACCCACGGCGGCACCTTTGGCATTTTGTTCGGTCGGGTTGATTAAACATGCGAAAGATATAATGAATGAACAACCTTGACCGGTGGCACCAATCATAAACAATTTTCTTCTACCTAATGTGTCAATCAAGAAAAATGAAGGGATGGTGGATAATGCGTAGACAGTAGCGAAGACACCACCTAAAATCATGGATAATCTGTATCGAGTACCATTAAAAATGGTTTCATAGAACAAGATGGTGGAGTAATAGATAGCAGCATTACATCCGGTGAATTGTTGGAATAATTGTGTTGATGCACCGATACACATTCTTTTGAAATGGGCAGTTTTACCACCAGTAAACAATTCACTGAAACCACCTTTGACATTGGCTGATCTGTTGATAGATTCAATAATAGTTGTACCTTCAGCAATAACCGCATCATCATCAACCGTAGTATCTTTCAACGCAGCAAGAATCAAGTACGCTTCATCAAGACGTTTTCTTTTGACTAACCAACGTGGTGATTCAGGTAACTGTGATATACCAAACAACACTAACGCAGCAAACACGATTTGTGAAGAAACAGGAACTCTCCATTGAGCAGAGTTGTTGACATAAGAAAATCCAAAATCTAGCCAATATGCGAAAAACGTACCCACGGCGACAAACGCCCCTTCCATATTCACCAATCTCCCTCTATTTTCAGCACGAGACATTTCCGATTGCCACACTGGAATGGTAGCAGTATTTAAACCATTACCAATACCAGTAATCACCCTGCCGACAACAAACTGTCCCAATGGCCAATGTGGTCTCACGGCACCTGTGGAAATTGCAGCTCCGATAATGATAATAATGGATCCGAAAAGAATTAATGGACGTCTACCGATCTGTTCACCACGAAGCAAGGCGAAAATAGCACCAAAGAAACATCCCAATTCATAACTGGCAGTGACGGCACCTTTGATGGTTGCGTTATCTTTAGTGGCTGGGAACTCCCAATTAAACTGTTCACCAGAAATAAGACCACTCATTAACCCCTGATTGAGACCAAAGAGTGAAAACCCGGTCACGGCAGTAGCTGTGATGGCGACACGTAAGGGTCTTCCTCGTAATCCTGCAGTGTTTGTTCTTGAAGTTATGAAACTCATATTGTTGTTTGAATGTACACTGACAGATGAATGAGCATTTTTTTGTTCGAAAGGCTGTCTATTTATACAATTTCTTGTTGAGTGCTTGTTGAGATGGATTGGCAATATCATTTAACATGCCTAGAAAAATAAACTCTTTGGTATTGAATTAGCCAAGAGAATCAAGAAAATTTTTCTTGTTTAGCCTTTTCAAGAAAAATGCAATAATAAACGTATGCTATAATGTACAATTGCTTTCTTTTGAATAAGTAAGAAGTGGCGATGTAGTTGAAGAACATCCAAATACTTTCACTTATTTTGTTGGAAGAAAGTTGCGAAAATTGATAGAAAAATATTACAAGTCACAAAAGAAGAAAAGGCAAAATCTTATTCTCCGAAACCCCCTGAGGCATTTTCGAATAAAGTTTCTTAATGCCGAAAGTATATACTTAAACATTTCATGACATCATTACTATCACTCTTGTCAATGAATAAAGTACTGGTAGTCCACTAAACACTTTGGTGATATTTTTGTAGTCTTTATTCCCAGGGAAATGGGAAAGCTTTGATTTTTGGTATTTTTTGGTTTGTAGAAAGCAAAAATAAAGTTTGTCTAAGTCGCGTACACAAAACAGTAAACAAAAATATGGGGGGGAGGGGAGGAACAAAAAACGAAACACATATCCACAAATTACTAATCAGCTGAGTTGATTTTTTTTATGTTAAAAGATACAAAGCCTCGATTCAGTTGTCTTCCCCACCTTCGTCCCAGATTATGTGCTCCACTTTTTCCATCAAAATAATTAAATAACGCATTGTTACCGGTAATTAATTTATTAATCCAACCAATAGAATTACAAACTGATCAAAATTGTGATTCCCAATAGAACATATGCGCCATTTATCCTGGTTTGTGTTAATTGTTAGATATTCCTGATTAATCTGTCCGAATATCTTTCCATGCTATTGTTCTTTTTTTTTTAGTTAACTTTTTTTTGTACGAGAATAGATGCAAAAAAAATTTAATACATTGACAAAACGATGAACCAACGGTGTATTGTGAGTCATCTTCGCTAAACTCAATATCAAACTCCACTGATCCGTATCTAAGAATTGACTCAGAAAGGTACGTTCGAGGAGGAGTAGTATTGTTTTTTTTTTTTGTATTTCTTTCTTTATATCCCCCACATTTCATCTGGCGTGCGTCAAAATAACCTAAGGCGGAATTTTTTTTGATTGATTGATTGACGCATTAATTTATTTTTAGCTTTTTGTGATTATTAAATATGCAATGTGATGTCAAATCAGGAAAGTCAAAAAAAAAAAAAATTTTTTTTAAACTCTTCTCATTGGTCGGAAAAAGTTTTTTTTCCGGTACCTGTATTCGAAACAACTGTAGATCTTACACAACATCTCAATTTTCCTACATCATATTCAGATGAGATACATTAACAAGAGCATAAATCGATGTGCTTTATCTAAAAACAATAAACATTGAAACCAATACCAATAAACAATTCATTTACCCGAGGAAGTACTGAGAAAAAGTTTAAAAGAAATTTTTATGTTAGGTTATGAGCTCACATTCGAGAATGGTTTCATGCAAAAACTCTTTTTTGATAGATAAATTGTTACAAAACAGATGGCAAATTCTTATTTTGCCAGCATGATTTTGGAAAACCAAAGCCATTAAAAAAAAAAGTCAAAATTTTTTTTCTCTTCTCTAAATGGTGGGGATAATCTTTATGGAACACTCGGATGTATTAACCTTTCATACTCTTGTTGGTAACCCACCCCTCTTCACTTTGTATTGGATTAATATGTGCTTACACACCAACAAGGCAAGTCTAGACGTGCCAGGGAAAAACTTTTTCTTCCTCGGCTTGAAACATTCAGGAGTTTAAAACAAACAGAACAATAATCCTGGAAAGAATGAATACCAAAAAAAAAAAATACTTTTTGCGTGTTTGTGTTTGTGTTTGTGTCATTGGGTACGTGTCTTGGCAAATATTTTTTTTCTTGTCTTAGTTTTTTTTTGCTGTAATTAATCCGATTTTATTTTTTTTTATTTGTTGAAGCTAGTACGATAAACCCAAAGCAACTATGAGGTAATCAACTAAGAAAAAACCAGATCAATTTGTGATCACGTACTGTACGATTTTTTAGTAAATTTTAGTGTCGAAATATATTCGACTGTAACATTATTTGTGACAGCAATGATGACACGGCGACAGCCATTCCTGGCTACGTCATAATACAGTGAAACATTAATTTAACCCAATAAAGAAACTATTCCGGAACACAAAGAAAGTTCCTCTTCCTGCTTAAATTTTTTTTTTTTTTTTTAAAAGACACTAAAACATAGTATTGCTCTTCTTGCTTGTTTGTTTGTTTTTTTTTTATTATTAATTACAATGTGTAAAATAAAAATTTTCTTTCTAGTATTCAAGTTTATATTTCACGATATAAATAGTCTGCCAAATCTTCTTCCCCCTCTCCGCTTTCCAAGACTTTTTCCAAAATATTTCTTGGTTATTTTTCTTTACCAACTTTAGGAACAACTTTTTTTCTTCTTTTATTCCAAGACACTTCATTTTTCTTGTCATTTTGAATTTAAATTTTACTTGTGTTCCATTAATTGCAAAAATAACGTAATAGTATGGATATTTTAAAGTCTAGAACTCACACTGGTGGGTTAAGAGGCAGAGCATTGCGTGTGGCCGTCACTGCTACTGCCGTCACTGGTTTCTCCCTTTTCGGTTACGATCAAGGGTTAATGAGTGGTCTTATTTCTGGTGAACAATTCAACTGGGAATTCCCAGCCACTAAAGATGCTCCTACCATTCAAGGTGCCGTCACTGCCAGTTATGAATTGGGATGTTTCTTTGGTGCTATTTTCGCATTAGTCAGAGGTGACAAAATCGGTAGAAGACCATTGATCATCATGGGTGCCATTATTATTATTCTTGGTACTGTTATTTCCACAACTGCTTTCAGACCACATTGGCCATTGGGTCAATTCGTCGTTGGTAGAGTCATCACTGGTATTGGTAATGGTATGAACACTGCTACCATTCCAGTGTGGCAATCTGAAATGTCCCGTGCTGAAAATAGAGGTAAATTGGTCAATATGGAGGGTGCCGTCATTGCCATTGGTACTTTGGTTGCTTACTGGTTAGATTTCGGTTTATCTTATGTTAACACTTCTGTTCAATGGAGATTTCCAGTCGCTTTCCAAATTTTCTTTGCTTTATGGTTACTTTTCGGTATTCTTAACTTGCCAGAATCTCCACGTTGGTTGATTGCGAAAGACAGAAAACCAGAAGCTTTTGAAATCCTTGCTGCTTTGAACGATACTACTCCAGACGACGATGCCATTGTTGCTGAAGCCTCGGTCATTATTGATGCTGTTAACAGAACTGACAAACACCAATCTGGATTCAAAGACTTGTTTACTGGTGGTAAAACTGCTCATTTCCAAAGAATGCTTATTGGTTCTTCCACTCAATTCTTCCAACAATTCACCGGTTGTAATGCTGCCATTTACTATTCTACTTTATTGTTCTACGAAACCGTTTTCCATCATTCCAAATATAGATTGTCTTTGATTTTGGGAGGTGTCTTCGCTACCATTTACGCCATTTCTACCATTCCATCATTCTTCTTGATTGATACTTTGGGTAGAAGAAAATTGTTTTTGATTGGTGCCGTTGGTCAAGGTTGTTCATTCATTATTTCTTTCGCTTGTTTGATTGATCCAACTGACCAAAACGCCAAAGGTGCCGCCGTCGGTATTTTCTTGTTTATTGTTTTCTTTGCCTTTACTATCTTGCCATTACCATGGATTTACCCACCAGAAATCAATCCATTGAGAACCAGAACCACCGCTTCCGCTGTTTCCACCTGTACTAATTGGTTGACTAACTTCGCTGTTGTTATGTTTACTCCTCCTTTTATCAGTGCCAGTGGTTGGGGATGTTACTTGTTCTTCGCCGTTATGAATTTCCTCTTTGTCCCAATTATTTTCTTCTTCTATCCAGAAACCGCTGGTAGATCATTGGAAGAAATCGATATTATTTTCGCTAAAGCTTATGTTGAAAAAAGACAGCCATGGAGAGTTGCTGCGACTATGCCGAAATTGTCATTGAAAGAAGTTGAAGACGAAGCCAATGCATTGGGTCTTTACGATGATGATTTCGAAAAAGATAACTTTGAAACCAAAGAAGATGTTTCTGATGGCACCAATGGTGTTTTCGAAAAACCAGAAAATGTCTAATTTGGTTGGTTATGATCAAAGCTTGATTTAATATACAGTACACAATATAGAGATATATATATTACCCTAATACACTTTTAAATAATTTTTTCTAAAAAATTAATTTCTGTTGATTGTGATTTGTAAAATGTGATCTCAAATTGAAAGGTGATAACGATCAAATACAAAAAAAAAGGGGAACAAAACTTTCTTTTTTAATTTTTTTTTTTGCCGTTCATTCTCCCCCAAAAAACAAAGAAGTAATGGCATTGACTATACTAGATCTTGGTGAAGATGTTTTAATATCTGAGATTTGTTCTTACTTATATCCAGAAGAAATATTCAAATTCTTCAGTCTTTCCAAAAGCTTGTACGAAATATTCCAAAATTCATCCAATGTATTCCAAATCTTGTACAACAAAAAATTCACCAACAATGAAAACAACTATACTTTATCCCTTCAACAACACCTCAATTGGAAACAATTATTCTATTTACGTTGTGACAAGAACCAAAAAGTTTACACATGGGGTTCACCAAATGGTGGTAGATTAGGATACACGTTAAAAGATGTCCCTCCTGCCCATAAGTCAACGGTTTCACAGTGGGTGGTACATACGCCAACCAATGTTGAAGCATTCAATGGACATTTAATCGTTGATATGGTGGCTACTGGATTTGCGTTTGTTTTTTTGTCCAATGCTGGGGAATTATGGTTCAGTGGCGCCGATTGGAAAGATTTCACTGGGATTTCTACACCAGGACCAATTCTTACTAGAGATTACCGAGCAAACCCAGGGGCATTAGCGCTTTTCACCATGGCAAATAATCAAAATGCAACTGTTAGGTCGCGAAGAACCATCCCGACTGGGGTACCACCGATCCCACTAATGAATAGACGTTACGCCAATGACGATGATGAAGGTGATGATGGTGACAATACTACCACTACTCCACCGGCTGGTCCTTCTGGTGGAAGTTTGCCTCAAGGGAGACGTAGACTTGAACCTCCAGTACAAACTGAAGATCCATTGATTAACCCACGTCCGAAAATTAAAGAAACAAATTATATTTCAAGATTATATTTGCCACCAACTGAAAATAATGAACAGTCTGACAAAAGAATTGTTTCTATTAGTGCTGGTAGACAACATATTATTGCATTAGATGATCACAACCACATATATACATGGGATACAGGCTGTAAATCAAATGTTGGGGTTATGCTTGATTTCCCTGGACTTCCATCTTCAGCATTGGTTATCAAAGTTGCCGCCGGATGGAATTTATCTGCCGCCTTGGTTGAAGGGTATGGGTTGGTCGTATGGTATACAAGAATTGGGATTACCAAAGAACAATTTGATAGGAACGAATTCAAATCGGAAGCCAAATATTTTATAGTTCCATTCACGAAAGATGATGTGGTTGATTTTTCGGTCGGTTGTGATCATGTTATGTTTATTAAGAAATCCGATGGCAAGTTGTATCAGACAAGGTTCAACGTTCATAGTTATGCTACTAGAGAAGATCCAATTGGTGTCGATGAAATAAGAGAACGTACTCATCCAATGGATAATTTCAACAACTGGAAAGCTAGTCAAACAGAGAATATCGAGTTTACAACTTTGACTGGATGTTTTAATAACTTTGCAGTGTTTACTAATCATGATCAAGTTTTATTTGGTAACTTTAACCATTTGATACATCGTGAGGATGAGAATGAAGAAGGTAAAAATCCAATAATCTTGGACGAATTACAAGGACAAAACATCAAGTCAGTTGTTATGGGTGATTACCATTATTTGGCATTGACTACTGATGGACAAGTGTTAAGCTGGGGAGTTGAGCCAGATAGCTGCGGCTGTTTAGGAGTGGGGTATAAACTTAATCTTAAAGATCGTTATCCACCAGATGTTGTCCAATTGGAAGGTCGAGCTGTAAACATTGTTAAACCTGTACCAATAAAAAGTACTGGTGAAAGGGGTAAATGGGTAGCCATTGCTGCTGGTGGGTGGCACTCTGGTGGTATCCATGTTCCTATTGAAGAGTAAAAAAAAAAATGTTAAACGACCGAAACTACAAAAAACAATAGTATCGCATAATTGGTACGAGTATATATTGACACAAAAATACATTGAAGGTTTTTTTTTTCTGATCGATCAATCGATTTCCGTCTATTCTAATTACATGCCAAAACTAAACAAATATTGAGTATTTTTTATAATTATTATACATTCTGCTATGTAATTTACTGTGTTTTTACAAGGATATAAAACTTTGCTAAGTGAAAAATAAATAAGGAAAATAGGAAAATAAGTAAATCAGCAAAAAGTAAATAGATTGATTAGGTAATACGTGCATGAGTGACCAAAAAAAAAAAATTCAGCGGGAGATAAAAATAAAAAAAAAATGTTTTTTTTTCCGTTTTTTTTTTTTTTTTTTCTTCTTTCT
>JAKTXQ010000112.1:9029-33518 GCA_030582995.1 Candida maltosa
AAGAAAAAGAAAAAGAATATTTAAGTAGAATAAAATTTCTTTTTTTTTTTTTTTTTTGGAGGTTTATAGAGATGAAAGATATAATGTTGTATATATATATATAATACATAATGAAGATTTCATTTCTACCATAACTTTATTTTTTTCACGCGTGTGTTTTGCGCGTATCTTTGAAAAACCCAGACAGCCATTCTTACCCAAAAAAAAAAAAAAAGTCATTCTCAAGAAAACAACAAAAAACACACACACAACACCAAGAACTAAAATTTGGGCTTCAATTATGTTGCGAAGTTTCCTAAACATATTCACATCCTCCACGGATCGAATAAATATTGACGACACGTCTGACGATAATCATGATACCATTGCAGATATCCCATCCCCATCCCCTTTTAAACATGATCAATCTACAAGCACCACCGCAGATAATCCGACAGGAGTGTTTAGAATACCGTCATTCAATAATAATATTGAAGATATTGAAGAGCCAGAATTGTCTAAGTTACCGGAAGATGATGATTCGGAGATTGAAGAACCACAATTGTCGAAGTTACCTGAAGATGAAGATAGTGGGGTTGACCAACCACAACAGATTGAAGAAGAGGATGATCGTCCAGTGATTGATTTTGATCTGGAGGTTAGGTCGGAATCATTGCCTCCTATAACTACAGATGAATTGAATGATATTCAAGCATTGCGAATGGAAGTTGAACAAACTGATGAAGATGACTTTGAGGATGAGACTACGGCTAGTAGTAAACGTATAACGAGAAGTGAACGACTTAAAAGGAGGAGAGAAAAACAGGTGGAAAGTATAGAAAATGTCCAACTAGAGTCAAAACCAGAACAAGAACCACAAGAACAAGAACAACCAGAACTTACAAGGCGAGGAAGTTGGGAAGATTTTTTTGATAGTGCTAATGAAAAAGAAGCTAGTGACTATTCCAGTGATGAATACCTACCATCAACCAAACGGAAAACCAAATCAGGTAGATCAACGACAAGGAAAACGAGTCGTCAATACGCACCACAATCTAGATCACACCAAGCAAACATCTCAACAACTTCAAACTCACCACGATCATTTAATGCTGCTCAACGAGCATTAGCTATGTTTGAAGCAACCACTGGGATCAAATCATCACGAGATCAAGTGCGGAACAAGAAATCACCAGTACTAAAACGTGAAGTGGGTATACCAACTAATAGTAACTCAACATTTATACAAAGGAAATCAGTAACACCCACAGAATTCTTAAGACAGCAACCAGTTCCGCATAGACAGCCAACGACAAAACCACCAACTAAGAAGAGGAAAACTCAAACACTAGCACCATCATGGAGGGATCATGCCAAAAAAATTCAAGGAATCAAAAGTGGATATTTGAATATATCTACGACGAATGATACTAATGCCACACCAGAAGTTCAGGAAGATAATACGGAAGATATTCAATTGGGGGAAACACACACACCTGTGAGACCAATCCCTGCGTTATTTAACTTATCTTCAACACCAAAAACCGCAACAAAAACAATTGTTAAACTAGAACCAGAACCGAGTCCTGTTGCTGAAGAAGAAGTGGTTCATGAAGTGGCAGTTGAACCAGAACCAGTTGAACCAGAGCCAGTTGAACCAGAACGAGTTAGTAATGTCCAACCAACTACTAATATTAAGTCACTATCACCAGTTAACCATCTGACTCCGACTCGAAAAAAAGCAATGTCATTCGCAGAGTTTTTGAAACTCAAAAAACAACAAAAGTTAAATAAAGAATTAGAGAAAAGCAAAGCATTAACTACAGCAACTGAGACGGTAGAGCCACCAATTGAACGAGTGAATGAAAATCCAGAGCCCACCATTGAACAATCACCAACTGAAAAAACTCCAGAAAGAGTTCTTGCAAGTCCGAGAAGCTCAACCACTGTAATAATTGAGAAACTGGCATCACGTCAAGCAGATATGAATTCATCACCAGTTAAACTTTCCAACCAAGAAAATAATACTGTTGTTGAGAACAACGATGGAGATGATTTGAATGACAATGGAGATGCTAACGAACATTTTGAAGAAGAGGAAGAAGAATATGGTTTTGATGCATTCCCGGCAGATGATAGCATGGAAGTACAAAACCTATCCGACTCAGTAAGATCTGCACGTGCTGATAATTACGCTGTTGATTTATCTAAAAGTGTTCCAACTCGTTTGCAAATCGAACAAGAAGAAATACCAGCCGAGTCTGAGCCATCATTTGAAAATCCGGAGTCACCAGAAATCGAACAAGAAAAGGAAGTAGATATCCCACTGAAAAATAAAGATAGACAAAGTAAAAGATACCAGAAGAGGAAAATATCAGTCAGTTCGGAACTGGAGAGTGAGGTTTCATTAGCTACACCAAGGAAAAGAAGAGTTGTATCCAAACAACGAGTTATCGATAGCCCAATTGAAGGATCATCGGCAGACAACAAAGATCTAAAATCGAAACCAGTGCTGAAACCTAAGAAAAAAATGCATATTGATTTAGGAGAATTCGGATTAACTGAAAAGGATCTTGAAAGTACTGATGATGATTCAGAAGATGATAGTGATGACAGTGCAAGCAGTGAACTTGAAAGATTTATTGTTGCAGATAGTGATGATGATGACAACAACGATGACGATGATATTGAGAGTGGCGATGCTCAAGAAGAAGACGAAGAAGACAAAGAGGACAATTTATCGATTGAATCGGGAGACGAAAAGATATTACCCGAATCTGACATTAGTTTACTGGATGAGATTCATGATTTGATAAGTGAAGATGATAATGAGTCAACTCAAGTTGCCAATAAACGAAGCACTCCAGCAAAAGCCATTGTGAAGAAAAAGAAACGTGTTATTGAATCGGACAGTCAAGAAGATACAGAAATATCAGTCAGCTATGAAGCTCAATCATCCGGTGATGAACTAAGCTCACCAATTAGAAATGAAAGTGACATGAATGAAAACCTACCAGCGAAAGATGTATCCGATGACGACCAAGACAAGAATATTATTGTATTTCTGGATTTTGATTCAGATTTTGATGAGAAAAAAGCTGATGTTTCAAGTTCAGATGATGAATCATCCGATGAAGAACCATTGCCACCAGCAGATAATAATGATATGGTTTCGTCTGAAGATTCCGATTCAGATAATGATGGACCTGATCAAAGTTCTAATGTTAGAATCAGAACAAGAAGTCAAGGTCCAGCTAGATTGAGTGCTAGTCCTACTGTTACTCCTAAAAAACGTAACAATTCGGGAAAAGAACTGGATAATGTTGTTTTGGAAGACGATTATGAAGAACCTGAAGTTGATTTTGATTTGAATCAACCATTAGATGACGAGTCTCCTGCTATTGAAGACAATCAACTTTCACGCAAGGTCAAGCCAATCATTGAAACTACACTGGTGATTGCTCGAGAACTGCAAAACGAAAGTGAGAAAATAAATGAAGCTGAAGTGGAAGTAGAAGTTGAAATAGAAGCTGAAGTTGAACCAGCAGTGCAAGCCGAACAAGCAAGTGAACAACCATCGGAAGAACAACAACCACTTGATCCAGTTCATTTTACTGAGAAAACCACTGAAACAGAGGAAGCTGTAATTCAACCACCTATCGAATTCACACAAACTAGATCACAAGAAAACAATCCACAAACTGAACAAGCAGAGGCAACACCCGTTACTAATGATGACAATGAATTATCTGACATTGAAGTAGATAGTTCAGTGTATTCAGATAATTCTGTTTTAGATAAGCTTGATTTGGAAGTCACAAGTTTCATACAACTGTATCGTTCTGAAATGTTGTCACAAAATGAATCTTCCAATAATCCACAAGGTAATCAAGCAAATGCTCCACCTCCAAATACTGATAATATATTATCTCAAGTGAATCAATACCATCCAATAGCTCCAGCACCAGCACCAGCACCAGCGCCAGCACTTGTACCAGTTCCAAGTACAGGTGGAGTATTACCAGGGATGAATACATTCCGTTTCATAGCACCAGCGCCACCTCCAGTACCACCACAACAACAAAACTCGAGACTAGTAATTAATGATCTTTATAAGAGAGCTTCGGAATTGAAACAGTCACTAATACAACCACACACTTTAGCACAGAGGACAAATTATATACTTGAAATGGCAAGCTTAAGAAATAGACTTGAACATATTTCTCAATCAAAATTTAATACCAATCAACCATCAGCATTTCAACCTCAAGCACCACCAACTTCAGAGCAAGTTCCTGTTAATTCAATCCAACTGCAACCGATTACTACTTCAATCCAACCAAATGAACGTATGAATATAACTAATCTAGTACAACCTCAAAGTGAAAGTCAAGTACGGGCGCCGACTGTTGAAAAAGAAATTGAAGTTCAAGCTCCAGTGACTGAAGAAGTGGTTGCACCAGAGCCAGTTGAACCAGAGCCAGTTGAACCAGAGCCAGTTGAACCAGAGCCAGTTGAACCAGAACCAATTGAACATGCAATCGAAGAGCCAATTGAAGAACAAATTGAAGAACCTACTGAACAACCAATTGAAGAGCCAATTGCACAGCCAGTTGAAGATCAAAGTCAATCACAACGTATCGAAGAACCGAAAGATAATCAAAATATGGTTGTAGAAACCGACCTTGATGATGAAGATTTTGATCTAGGACAACCTGATTGGAATCATCCTCCAAGAGGCATTCTGGAATTTGATCCACCTTCACTGCCTCCAGTTCCGATGTCTTCACTTTACTTATTAGATGAAATTAAGTCACATTTGAATGCTCAAAAACATATGGATAAGATTGTTCAAGAAAGTCTCCATGTGTCACCAAGTCAGCTTGCAAGAAAAGTTAGAAATATTGAACTTTTGTTTTTTTCAAGGAGTGAAGAGGAAAAAACCAAAGAAATTGAAGAGTATTGTAAATCCATTCTTGATCAACCAGATTATATCGTTGCTCATTACTTAGAGTCATTGGACTTTGAAGTTGGGAAAATGTTCAAGTATATTTCTGATAGGATGGATGATACAGTGAAGCAAAAATTACAGATACCTGAACGAGTATTGCATGCTAGATTGAAGAAGTTGGATAAAAATGTTGAAAATGAATTAGATGATTATATGAGATTTAAGGAAATCGCAAGAAGTACGTTCCACAGTAGTCCAAAAATACCAGAATTCAACAGACCTACGAAAGAACCTCAAAAGAAACAAGTAATTATTCATGAGTCAATCGCTTTTGATGATTCTGATCTGAGTTCCGATTCAGATAGTGACGAATATATGGGAATTTCTGATATCGAAGAATATATTGTTAAATCTTCCAACACCAGTAAGTTTGTTGTTAGCAAGGATGATGGTAATGTTAGTACACCAAATGAAGCAACTAGTTCACGAAAGGAAATCACCGACATGGAAGAAAATATTTCTGCTGAACAAGCAGTAATTGAAAAAGTTTTCAATGATGAAAGTGACGATCAAGAGATAGAGGTGACTGTCGTTGATGAACCAATTATTCCAAATAAAGTAGAAGCTCAGATTATCGTAGAAGATATACCAGAGCAGCCAGTTGTCAGTGACGACATTGTCAAAGATAAAGAAGTTTTGCAACTGCAAAAAGAACCAGCCGAAACTTCTATAACCACTCAACCTTTACAATCAATCAATCAAGTATTATCCATAGAAGTCATCGATATTCTGGAAAGCAGTTCCGAAAATGAAGAAGAGTATAAGGCAAGTGAAGAAAAACCTGATGATCCACCGAAAGAATCAGCCGCTGATGCATTTGAGGAGTTCAGAAACGCAGTGAAAACAATAAGTACTCCAAATAAGGATAGAAAAAGTACTGAGGACAAGAGCACTAAATCACAACCAACCCGTCCTTCTCGTTTTGTTCCACATTCAAAGAAAAGTCCAGTAAAAAGAAATGTAAGGAAGGTTGTAAAGAAAAGGATGGCATTTGCCAAAAATACTATGAGATTATTAAACAGTTCAGATGAAGAAGAGGAGGAAGAAGAATTAGTTTCAGACCAAAAAGAAGTTACCCCTGAAAAACAAGACAATGTTTCCCAGATTCAATCGAGAGTTCAAGAGCAAGAAAAGAACATATTTACAACGGAAGTGGATCAAAATGAAGGTACCGCAAAGGAAAATACTCAACTCCAATCGCAAGATAAGAATGAAGAACAAGAGGAAGTGATTGCTACCCAAGCTCAAGAGTTACTCATTGAAAAACCAGCTGATGCACCAACTCAATTCGAACAACCACCCATTGAAATTAAAGAAGAGGGCGTTGATTTGGATGAAAAGTTGACGCCATTGGAAAAATCAGTAATTAGGGAATTGAAAAGTGTGAAAGGAAATGAAAATGTTCAAAATATTTCTGAAAGCAGTGTCAGGTCATCATCAACTGCGGTTCAATTATTAAATAATTCTGAAGATGAAGATGTGGGAATGGAAGAAAGTGAACCAAAAGAAGCAGAGCCAATTGCCGAACAAGCACCAGAAGATAACCCTAAATCAATTGCGAAAGACTGGGATGATGATGACATCGAAGACAGTGATTCAGATTTTTCAAGAGAAATGTTTATGCATTATAAAAAGAGAGGTAGAAAAGTTGGTTCCGTGAATGCAGTTGAAGTTCCAAGAAGTCAAAATGAAAGTATGAAGAAATCCGTAATTGAAAATTACGAAGGAGATTCCACTGCTATTGAGACTGAGATTATCAGCTCATCTGCTAAAAGTTCTGAATTGGCTGCAGTTTCTCAAAGTACTCAAATTGCTACAGAGTCGGACAATAAGTTCAACGAAAAACTCCAACAATTACGTTTACGATCTGCTGAAAGTAAAGAGGTAATTATCACGACACAATCACAAGGATCACCAAACCGTGCCGATGTTTTAGGCTTGCCTACAGGGAAACCAACCACTCCACAAAAGAAAGATCCACTTGATTCTGATCCCGAACGATCGAATCCTAATATAACAATAGAACATATTGATGGACACGATGTTGAAGTATTCCATTTAACGGATGACTCTGATAGCGAAGATAACGTTAAACCAAGAGTTGATGACGTGATTGATACCACTAATGAACAACCTTTAGATTTGAAACCTGGCGATGACATTCTTCAACAAATCAAAATGAAGTATTCTAAAAAAATTGATAACATTAACAATTCCAATCAAATTGCTGAAAGTTCACCAATTAAAAATGTTAATGCTAATGTTTCAAAATTCAAGTTTCGTACATGGCCAGATAAAGATCCAGAGAGTGATTCTGATTCTATGGTTAAAGCAAAACATAAGCATCGCTTCAATTCAAGTTTAATATTACCTTCGAGTGATTCCAGCGATGATTCTGATGAATCAGGAAAAGTTCCTGAAACCAAGCCAAAAAGAAGAGGAAGAGGTAGACCAAAAAAGCTTCAGCCAGCACAGAGACGTAAATCAAGTTCTAAAAAGCTTAAAGAAAAAGAAATTGACATACGGAAAGTAATCGATAATCTTGATTTACCAAGTGAAGATAAAACGATCATGATTACAAGTGGATCAACTATCCCATCACTTAGTCAGATTGTGAATTCACTAAAGAAAAAGGGTAACTCGAATCTAGTCAATTACGATAATATCAAAAATGATTTAATTACCAATGAAGCTGATGACACTTCGGAATCAATTCTGGATAAGAGTATACAATTGACAGATATATTCAAACATCCGGTCAGTGACCCTGTTTTAGCGAATCGAGAAACATACCTGAGTGAGAGTAGTGACACGAAGAAACAGCTCCCAACTACAAGTCCTATAAAGCTGAGAAATAAATCCAATAATGCTAAAGCAAGAAAGAAATACCGTCAAAAACGTAAAGTAGGTGGTACGACATGATTAATGTTCCTTTTGTATTATATAAAATATTAATAATGTAATAATATATTTCTTATAGATTAATTAACCTAACAAGTCATCCAAGAAATCTAAATCTTTCTTGTTATCTATAGGTTTGGCAACAATAGGTTTGTCTTGTTTTGGTTTATTTGATCCTGTGGTAGATGTTTCCTTTATATTAAGTTCACTCATGAAATCATTAAAGTTGTTACTCACAACATTTGATTGCGGTTTGGTTTCCGATTCAGATCCTGTGATACCTAGTAGAGTATCAATATCATCATCCAAATTTGTTGGTTTCGAATTATCGTTTCGTGTTAATCTCTCATTCAAATACGCCAATTGGTTTGCATCATTGCTGTTGAAATTATTAATTTCAAGTAATTTGTTAGCATTTGATTTTTTATGAGTACTATCACTATCAAATTTCTTTTTAATTGATTTGTAGAAATTATCCTGTTCCACCAACTTTTGTCTCTCAAGATCTTGTGCCTTTTCTTCTTCCGTTAGTTGTCGTATGGTTGATTTTCTCTCATCATGAGATTTTGTATTAACTGGATTTAACGTTGATTCTCCAATGACAAACCCATCCAAACGATCACTTGGGATATAATTAATATTTGTTCTCAACTTTTCTTCTTGTTTCTTCTTGTACATATCATTGTAATCATCCGTGGTTTTATTCAATTCTTTGTAACTGGATAACCCATACTCTTCCAAGAAATTATCGGAAAACTTGTTATTCAACATCTTTCTATTTTTTTTAGGTTTGACATCAAGGTTATTAATGAATTCTTGCAAATTGAATTTTGCCGGATCTTGTTTCATTTCAACTGCTTTGTTTTCCTCAGATCCAAGATATATACCATCCAATTCTACTTCTTCCTTCTCATCTTCGGCGTCTTCATTTTCTTGTTCTTGTAGACTGCTTAAGATTTGGTGCTTGATTTTGATTTTTTGTTCAATGGTAAGTTCATCATTATCAGCCAATTGAGGATAAAAATGATTGATCAACGCTTCGTCCACATCTGAATCCCATTCATCTTCCGAGTCTTCAAGGACGATCTTATCCTTATGATCCACTGTCTTCTTCTTTGAACTCCATTTCGGTCTCACTGTATCTTCTGTTGATTCGGATTTTTTCTTTGGTAGTATATCATGTTTTTTCATGTACTGATACTTTGCCTTCTTATCCCATTTCGAGTTCTTCAACACCATGGTGGATGAATGCTTGAATGAAAGGGAATACGTTTTTCTCCATTTTTTTTCTTTTCAACCGAGCATATAAAAAAACGGCGGCGGAAAATTTTTGATGATTTTTTTTTTCACGTTCAACAACTAACCAACTATGTCTGAAGATTCCAAAAAACAATCCAGTTCCGATTCCAAAACCCCATCAGTTCCTTCTAAATCCATTGAAGAATTGTTGAAATTATTATCATTGGGCCAGGAATTGACTCCTGCGCAACAAAAGGAAATGAAAGATTACAAGTTTTGGAAAACTCAACCTGTCCCTGCATTAAACGAAACCATCACTGAAGAAGGTCCAATCGATAAAATCAAAACCCCAGCCGATGTTCCAGATGATCCATTGCCTTTGATCAAAGAATTCGAATGGAGTACTTTGGATATTGATAATGAAAAGGAATTGGATGAATTATACCTGTTGTTATATGAAAACTACGTTGAAGATGTCGATGCTAGTTTCAGATTCAAGTATAGTCGTGAATTCTTCCAATGGGCTTTGAAACCACCAGGTTGGAAAAAAGACTGGCATGTTGGTATCAGAGTCAAAGCCACTGGTAGATTAGTATGTTTCATCGCAGCTACCCCAGTGACTATCAGATTAAATAAGTCAAATAAAATGATTGACAATGTTGAAATTAATTTCTTGTGTATTCATAAAAAATTAAGAAACAAGAGATTGGCACCAGTGTTGATTAAAGAAATCACCCGTAGAGTCAACAAACAAGATATCTGGCAAGCTTTATATACCGGGGGAGCTATCTTACCTACACCATTAGCCACATGTCGTTATCAACATCGTCCGATTAATTGGTCGAAATTACATGATGTCGGATTTAGTCATTTACCAGCAAACGAAACCAAAACCAGTATGGTTGCAAAACATGCCCTTCCAAATGCAACTCAATTACCAGGTTTGAGACCAATGACTGAAAAAGATATTACTCCTGTTTTGTCTTTGTTGTATAAATACCAGAAGAAGTTTGATATTGTCCAAGAATTTACCGAGGAAGAGTTTAAACATTGGATGTTGGGTAATAATCCAGAAAAGGATACTTCTAATGTTATTAAGAGTTTTGTGGTTGAAAATGATAAAGGTGAAATTACCGATTATTTTTCATATTACTTATTACCATTCACTGTATTGGAAAACGCTCATCATGATGAGTTAGGAATTGCTTATTTATTCTATTATGCTACTGATTCCAGTGAAACTCCAGAATACAAAACCAGATTAAACGATTTGATTAATGACGCGTTAATCACATCAAAGAAATTCAATGTTGATGTATTCAATTGTTTGACTTGTCAAGATAATACCTATTTCTTAAAAAACTTGAAGTTTGGAAGTGGTGATGGATTCTTGAACTATTATCTTTTCAACTATAAAACGTTCCCAATGAATGGTGGTATCGATAAAGATAGTAAAGACGTATTAGAAGATCAAACCAGTGGTATAGGTGTAGTGTTATTATAAGTAATAAATTAGAGCTTTCTTGAGAGAGTTGTTCATCTGGAACCTTCTTTTATTTTGTGTAACTTTCTTACTCTTTTTAGGTTCTTCCAAAATTTTTTTTTTTTTTTTTTTCAATCTCATCCCAAATAAAATTTGAACTTTAACTCTTTCTTTTTTTTTTTTTTTAACTTAGCAAACACCTAATTAACCTGAACCACGCAATGATTTCTTCAAGTACTTGGGTTCCAAGAGGATATGCCTCTGAATTTCCAGAGAAATACGAATTAGACGATGAAGAAATGGAAAGAATTAATGCGATGGCTAACTTGGAAATCAGCGATGCCAGAGAACAATTAGCTCAAGCTCAAGCTGAAGAACAAGAAATGGAATCTCCAGAAGAAGAAGAAGACAACGAAGAAGAATCAACTAAAACTAGTAACCTTAAAGAACAAATTGAAATTGATGATGATTTGAAAGAATATGATTTGGAAAATTATGACAATGACGATGATGGATTAGAAGGTGAACAAGTCACATTCATTCCAGGTTTAACCCACACTGATGCCAAAATGTTGAAAGATGAAGATGGCGAAGGAGATGTGTACTTGTCCTTACCTACCGAAGTTGATTTGGATGAAGAAAAGAAGGAAAATCAAATATACCCAACTGATAATTTAGTTTTGGCCACAAGAACCGAAGATGATATTTCATATTTGGATGTCTATATCTACGATAATGGTGCATATGACGAAGAAAAAGATAAACTAGATCCAGATGTGGCCAGAGGTTTGGTGAGAGAAGCCAGTTTGTATGTGCATCATGATGTCATGTTACCAGCCTTCCCATTATGTGTTGAGTGGATCAATTATAGACCAGGACAAGAATCAGCAGAAAACAACATTGGTAATTTTGCCGCTGTTGGTTCTCTTGACCCACAAATTGAAATTTGGAATTTGGATTTCGTCGATAAGGCATTCCCAGATATCATTTTGGGTGAACCAAGTCAAAACTCATTCACCGCTAAGAAAAATAAAAAATCTAAGAAAAAGAAGAGTAACCAACACATCACCACACATCATATTGACGCTGTGTTATCTTTATCTCATAATAGAACCCATAGGTCGGTATTGGCCTCCACATCCGCCGATAAAACAGTGAAATTGTGGGATTTAAACAGTGGTACTGCTGTGCGTTCATTTGATAACATCCATGCTCACAAAATCGTATCATCATCCCAATGGCATGCTCAAGAAGCATCAATATTGTTAACTGGTGGTTATGATTCCACTGCTGCTCTTACCGATGTGAGAATTTCCACTGATGACTCTTCCAAACATTACGGGGTAAGTCCTGGTGAAGAAATTGAAACTGTCAGATGGGATCCTACTAGGCAAGAAGTATTCTATGTTGGTACTGATAATGGTAACATCTATAGTTTTGATATCAGAGAAGAATCCAAACCATTATGGACATTGCATGCACACGATGCTGGTATATCTTCTTTAGATATCCACAATACAGTGTTAGCATCTGGTTCCAGTCAAGAAAAAGTGATCAAATTATGGGATGTCAAAGAAAACCCATCTATGGTTTTATCTAGAGATTTCGATGTTGGTAATGTGTTGACTGCAAGTTTTGCCCCAGACGCTGAAGTTGCCAGTAAGTTGGTTGTTGGTGGTGCTGGTTCTGTTGAAGTTAAAATCATCGATATAGAAAATTTGTAAGCTACAAAGTAGAACAATAGAAAAGTGTATATTATTAATAACCATTAGTGTTTATAATTTACTGGCAAACAATTTGATCAATTCGTCTTCTGGACTACCACTTGAAATTGAGTCATCAACAATTCCATCAATGCTAACTGTTGGAGTAATATGAACACCCACACCTCTAAGATATCTGGTGAAATATTTGACATCAACAGTAGCACCATTTCCGGCATTGCTTGGTTCTTCCGTTGGTTTGATAAGCAATTCTGATAATATTTCATCTTCAGAAACCTTCAATTGTAAATTTTTTGAAACAACTTCATAGATTTTCTTGTAAACATCAGAGTTGGTCAATTTAATAGTTGCACTATCATAGAATTCTTCTTTATTCTCAAATACAATTTTCGAAAAATCCCAGAAAGCTTTGGTTGAATCGTCAACTTTCTGTTCACGTAATAATTTAGCATAAGCTAAAGAAAATTCATTCAATAATGTGGAGTTGGTATGCCATGGTTGAATAACATTGACATACACGAATTGGAAGTTTCCTGGATATTTCTTTTCCAATTCCGGGATAACTTTACCATATAATTTCAAAAACAATTTAGCGCTAAATGGACAATTGTAGTCTAAATATAAATTGACGATATGTGGAGCAGTTTTAGTTACTGCCAATGTCTTGACAGATAAATAATAATGGGTGGCTGAATACTTTGGTGAAATCATTGTTGGGTTTGAGATAGAAAGAAGTGACGATAACAAGGGGGATATGGATATTTCTGAAGCAAGAAAAGTAAAAAAAAGAAAACCGTTGCGGCTCCTGTTCCCCGCCACAATTTTCTGGTAGGAAAAGAATCTGATAGAATTTTTTATTTTTCTTAGTTATGCCCATGCTTTTTTTTTTTTCACTTATCGCGGACCAAACCGTAATCATCATGAGTACAGCAAAACCGGAATATAAATCTGCCCCAAATAACACAGATGACGAGTCTTCCGATGGTTTATCACAGCTAGATAAGAAGGCAATTGCACTTTTTGAAGATGCAGTCAAAAAGGAAGCCCAAGGTCTCATGTCCGATGCGGTGGATTTATACAGAAAGGCATTCAGGATAAATGATCAAATTGACCAAATTTACCGATCTATCCATTTACCAACGGCATTGAATAAATTACAATCGGAAAGAGGTAAAAATTATATTACTCGAGTTGATGAACATAAAGTATCCAAAATAAACGTTGATGAGTTGATTGCAAGTTTTAAAGATGCGGAGGCCCATGCTCCTGATCCATTAAACGATGAAGATCCTAATGCATTGGTTGTGAAATTTACAAATTTGAAGTTAAAACAGGATACAGTCGTATCACATCCAGTCTCACATCTTGTATTGTTGCCGGAAGATATTTGGATTTATATTTTTGAGTTATTGATTCACTCATCCCCAGAATCTTGGTTTCTGATGGCGATTTCATGTAAACGATTTGCTTACTTAGGGTTTGGTAAATCTACCATTTGGCGTGAACTATGCAAACAAGTTTATCCCAGACAGGTTTATGAAGAAAATCAATATTATTTACAAAATCCTTCATTGGGAACTGACGTCAATGACGATGATGAACTTCCCATCCCCACAAATCAACTAAAAATATTACCGCAGTACAAAAATTCATGGAAATTCATGCTTCAAAATAGACCATTTGTTAAATTCCTTGGGTGTTATATTTCTGTGGTCAATTATTATAGCGAGGGAGGGAAAGCTGAGTTTTCAAATGCGTGGTCAAATCCAGTTAAAACTATTACGTATTATAGATATTTGAGGTTTTACCCTGACGGTTTAGTCTTGAAAGTTTTAACTGTGTTGCCTCCAGATGGGGTGATCCCATATCTTCTGAGACTGCATGAGAATTTACCAGCTTCCATATCAGAGTTGGGTAAACCAATTTATTTACATGATGAAAACAGAAATAGTCACAAGATTTATCATGGGAAATGGACAATATCGTCTGATGGGGAGGTACATATTATCATTGAGAATGGGTCAGTGGAATACTTGACATTTCATTATTGGTTTCAAGTAAAGACTTTGGGTCATATTAACAAACATGCAAAATTATCATGGATCAAATATAATTCTGTGAGAAAGCCTATTTCCGGAGAACAAAACGGAGAAGAACAAGAGGAAGACGATAGAATCGGGGAAATCATGGAGTTTTCTATAAGAAATGAGAAACCTTTCAAGTTTCTGAGAGTGAAAAGTTATACTTTGACCAATTAGGGTTTTAAGAAAATTTTATAGAGTTATTATTTGTAATAAAACGGGAACAAAAATATAGGTAAACCCCCTTGGCAATTTAAACTTAAACTAAAACTAAAAAAAAAATCAGCTGATAGTGATTTTATTAAAGTAGATGGCGGGTTACATTACGAATGGATATCAGTAGCAATGAAGCTATTAATAGGTATATATGTGAAAGTGCAATTTCATTCATGTGCAAATCGGACTTTGGCCAAGAATTTAACCCAAAAGTGAAAGGATTGGAGAGAAAAATGCCATACTTATGCATTGAAACCTAGTTGCACGTGTAGACATTGAAAATTAATCAATGGTTATCTTTGAAATTGAGAATGGGTATTGGTTTATCCAAAAAAAATTTTTGTGCTTTTTTTTTTTTAGTGACACAATTTGGTGTGCCCGCATATTTTTCATTTCTCTCAAACAATGAATTTCACCGGAAATTGTCTTATGAATTGTTCCGGAAATTGCCTTATTCCATCAGACATTGACTTATTGCACTAGAAATTGACACTGTCATGATCGTAAGGCTCAATAAACAACAATGCAATACAATGCGGTTCATTGTTATGTTGTGGCGCCGTATGATTTTGGGTGAAAAAGGAAGCAATATTTTAACACAACTTGAAAGAAAAGGACTAGTGTTTGGGGTTAAGGTTTGAAACACAAAATATGGTAAAACATAAAACATTAACTTCCGTTATAGAATTTCCATAGAGTTTGGAGTATTATCCAATGAAAAAGTACGAACTTGTTCTTTAAAATTATCCCGATATGGTTAGTTAATAACAAAAGGGTTTGGAGCCATGCCAAGCTAAGAAAAAAAAAAATGAGAACGTTGAAAGAAGAGCAATGGTAAACAATAGACAAAGAAATGGAACAATAGCAATAAAAGAAAACAATAGGCAAAGAATTAAAACTTACGAAAAATCGAAAAACCCTCTTTAAAATAATATCAGTCCTCACTTATTATTTATCTATCTTATCGTTTTGCCAATCATATTATGACATCCGTCATTATACCAATTTGATTAAATTAGACACATAACAATAATTGTAAATCGTATGTTTATACTTTCTTGGTATTTCAGGTTTAATTTTATTGTTTTTTTTTTTTTAATTTTCATTCATTATTCTTTTTTTTTTAAACATGAAATTTGTGATGAATTTGATATCTTCCACCACCATGCAAATATTGTAAAATAATAATATTTCAAGTTTTTCCTTACAGCATTTAACCGGATTGCACAACTCGTTAAAAATAATATTTTATTATTTATTTCAGTAGATTGGGCTAATATGTTTGACATCTAAAAAAAATACATTATGGTTTTTCCATTTTACTAAACCCCTAAAAATTACCAATTTTGATTTGAAATACTTCTAACCAAATTTTAAACCGGTAAAAATTTTTTTTCCAAATTAATAATGTCAAATGTCAACTTTAATTTCCGTCAAATCATATCGGAGTTTAAATACTTGATTTTAAATTATGACAGGTTTAACCTACATTTAAATTAGAAAGTCTCGGGTATACTTGATTTAGTCATGTTCGATTAAGCTTTGTGCCCAGAATATTACAGAATTCAAGTATCTGCAACTTGCGCAATTCTTTATCAACCTTTCGTCTTCAGTTGCTTCCACAGAGGACACAAAAAAAAATCAAAACTATTAGAACAGGATTAATGAAAATTTGGGAGACGATTCACATCATCGTCGATCAAAAATGAAAAATGTCAATTTTGCGCGTTAAAGAGACATACCGATTGTGAACCAGATATGTAAACAAACCACATCGGAATAACATAGATCCCCCTTTCAGGAAAACAGAAAGCTGAATCAGCATTGGCAAGACATTGCAGTGCATTGGGTAAGAGGTTAGTTTCCGACTTTTCCTAGGTTAATTGGATAATTTGAGTTTTTATTTTAGTAAGAAATGAAAAATTAAACGCAAAATTTACTAACCAATGCATAAACTGAAATTTTGATGATTTTGTAAATCTTTTTTTATTTTATTCCCTTTGATGTAAGTTTTCTTCTTTTTTTTTCATTTCAAAAAGACGAAGTCTACCTGTGGAAGGTAAAATTTCACCTCAACAATTAATATAAAGATTTCACTGTAATGTTATACGATATGATGGAAAAGAAAATAAATGAGTTGCGAAAATAAGTTTGCAAAGAAAAAAAAGAAAATCAGATAAAAAAATATTTGCACCCTTAATAATATTTCAATAGGGGGGAAGCCTCCTTCCGATGAGCTATGACGTACTCAGCTCAAAAAAGGTTCGCTAAATCATTTCTTAAAATTATAATATATTTTTAGCCTAATTTTACACAGTTTTCTATTTAGGGAATAACTGCTTCTGGAACGATTGGATTTCTTATAAAAATTAATTTTAGTATAATGCACAAATTCTAAAAAAGTTTTTTTTTTCAGACACAAAAATGGAAATAAAAAATTAGAAAATACATAAGAAATGCAAAATTTCAATGCTCAATACCTCAACTTACTACTTCATAGTATTTGGTTCATTTAGATCATACATAGGAAATTCTTCCTCATATTTATTTGTTTATTTGATGTTTTTGTGATCCGGAAGTAGAGCAGAGTGGTTTAAAATCAGTTTTGCATTTTTTTTTTCTGCTTGTCTGTTTGGTTATCTTCAAAAAATTTTCAAAAAATGCCGCCCTTAATGACTTTGAAATCTCTTATAAATAGGGATAAAATCCCGGTATTCCATTTTACATTAGCATATTGTAGATTTCTTATAGCCAGCATACACCTCTCATGATTTTTTTGGGATTCATTCTATCATTGTTCGCAGTATTTGCTACTGTTGCGTCCAAACAAATATCAGGAGTTTTTACAGGCTTTGAATCCTTGACATGGCAACCTGCTGCTAGCGGATATTTGTATAGAGGTCCACAATATTCTTCTTGGTTCCCTGTATTAGATTGGTCATTAGATGGTGCAACCGCGAGCCCTGGGGATGTATTCAGCTTAATTATGGACTGTACCTTTAAGTTTACCACTACAGACACCACCATAGACTTAGTTGCGAACGGTGTCACCTATGGGCAATGTTCTATGACAAGCGGTGAAGAGAGTGTTCCCTATTCCAGCTTGTCATGCAGAATTACTGACGCTTTAACCCCAAATATCCAAGCTTTTGGTACAATCAGTTTCCCAATCGCCTTCAATATTGGTGGAAGTTCTTCATCCGTTGATATTACTGATTCTCAATGTTTCAAAGCAGGATCTAACACTGTTACTTTCCAAGATGGTGATACATCCTTTTCCACTACTGTAAACTTTGATCACACCAACGAACAATCAGGTGGATTGCTTGGCTACCAAAGAGTTATCCCATCAATAAATCAACAAAATAGTCTTGTTATAGCACCAAACTGTCCAAACGGTTACTCATCTGGTACTTTTGGTTTCTCTACCGCCGAATCACAAGTTAACATTGATTGTTCCTCACTCCAATCTGCTCTCACCCAACAATTGAATGATTGGAACATGCCAACAAGTGCAAACTCTTATTCTTTCACAATTCAATGTAATTCAAAGCAAGCGTTTGTTACATTTCAGAATATTCCTGCTGGTTTCCGTCCTTATTTTGATGTTTACCTTACCGCTCCTAGAACTACTGCCTATTCTCTTGATTATTCTGCAACTTACACCTGTCAAGGCTCGAGAAGGACTCGGACATCTGGGACCAGAACCTGGTCTCCATATGCCAACGCTGATACCAATGCAAATGGAGATGTTATTATTGGTACAATTACCACTACAACAGATTCAACCCAAACTACCACCAGTATTACCACTTTACCATACCCATCAACTGCGCTGTCAAAAACCATTGTCGTTGTTGTTCCAATTCCAACCACTACTATTACTAGTTCTTATCTTGGTGTCACCACTTCTTATACAACAATTTCTGGAACTGTTGGTGGCACTGCTACTGTCATCGTCGATACGCCATATCACACGACCACCACAATTACAACTTTTTGGACTGGTTCGGACACGACCACAACAACAGTGACCGCGTCTTCAGATTCAGTCGATACAGTTATTGTTGAAATTCCAACTCCAAATCCAACTGTCACTACTACTGAAATCGGAACTGTTACTGCTCCAACTACTACTACAGTTACTAATCCACATGGCGGTACTGATTCGGTTATTATAATTAATCCACCTAACCCAACTGTTTCCACGACTGAGTATGGTTCTGTTACTGCTGTTACCACTACAACTGTTACAAACACTCCAGGTGGAACTGACTCTGTCATCGTGATTAATCCTCCAAATCCAACTGTCACAACCACCGAAATCGGCTCAGTCACCGAAGTTACTACCACCACTGTTACCAACACTCCAGGTGGAACTGACTCTGTTATAATTATCAACCCACCAAATCCTACAGTCACAACCACCGAAATTGGTTCCGTCACCGAAGTTACTACTACTACCGTCACCAATACTCCAGGTGGTACTGACTCGGTTATTATTGTTGAACCACCAAACACAACTGTCACAACCACTGAGTACGGATCAGTCTCTGAACCTTACACCACTACTGTTACCAACACTCCAGGTGGCACTGATTCTGTGATTGTCGTTGAACCACCAAACCCAACCGTGACTACTACTTCGTTTGCTTCAGTTTCAGAACCATATACTACAACTGTCACCAATACCCCAGCTGGCACTGATTCTGTGATTGTCGTTGAACCACCAAACCCAACCGTGACTACTACTTCGTTTGCTTCAGTATCTGAACCATACACTACCACTGTGACTAATACTCCAGGTGGTACTGATTCTGTGATTGTCGTTGAACCACCTAACACAACTGTGACTACTACTTCATATGCTTCAGTCTCTGAACCATATACTACCACTGTTACCAACACCCCAGGTGGTACTGATTCTGTGATTGTTGTTGAACCACCAAATCCAACAGTGACTACAACTGAATACGCTTCAGTCTCTGAACCATACACTACTACCGTCACCAATACTCCAGGTGGTACTGATTCGGTTATCATTGTTGAACCACCTAACACAACTGTGACTACCACTGAGTACGGATCAGTCTCTGAACCTTACACCACTACCGTCACCAATACTCCAGGTGGTACTGATTCGGTTATCATTGTTGAACCACCAAATCCAACAGTGACTACAACTGAATACGCTTCTGTTTCAGAACCTTACACCACTACTGTCACCAATACCCCAGGTGGAACAGATTCGGTTATCATTGTTGAACCACCAAACACAACTGTCACAACCACTGAGTACGGATCAGTCTCTGAACCTTACACCACTACTGTTACCAACACTCCAGCTGGCACTGATTCTGTGATTGTCGTTGAACCACCAAACCCAACCGTGACTACTACTTCGTTTGCTTCAGTTTCAGAACCATATACTACAACTGTCACCAACACTCCAGGTGGTACTGATTCGGTTATCATTGTCGAACCTCCAAATCCAACTGTGACAACCACTTCCTTTGCTTCAGTATCTGAACCATACACTACCACTGTGACTAATACTCCAGGTGGTACAGATTCTGTGATTGTTGTTGAACCACCTAACCCAACTGTGACTACTACTTCCTTTGCTTCAGTATCTGAACCATACACTACCACTGTGACTAATACTCCAGGTGGTACTGATTCTGTGATTGTCGTTGAACCACCTAACACAACTGTGACTACTACTTCACATGCTTCAGTTTCAGAACCATATACTACAACTGTCACCAACACTCCAGGTGGTACTGATTCGGTTATCATTGTCGAACCTCCAAATCCAACTGTGACAACCACTTCCTTTGCTTCAGTATCTGAACCATACACTACTACAGTTACCAACACTCCAGGCGGTACTGACTCAGTTATCATTGTTGAGCCGCCAAATCCGACGATCACGACTACTGAATACTGGTCTGAGAGTTATACTTCTACTACCACTGTGACTGATGGTCCAGGCGGTACTGATATTGTCATTATTGATGTTCCATCCGTTGAGTCTTCGTTCCGTTCTTCAAGTTTTGTCTACTCATCAATCCGTCCACCTTATGGTAATTCAAGTATCCCAGTTTCAAGTTCTAGCTATGTTGATATTACCACCAGCTCTGATGTTATCTTGACGACTTCTGATGATACTCCACAACCCCCAGTAACTTCTTCAGGTGATGATTCATCTATTGATCAATCATCATCTGCTCCATGCCCAACTTGTGTCGCTTCTAGTAGTTCTGTTGAAGTTGATACCACCTCTTCCAGTACTTCTGTTACCACTGTTACAGACATCACTACCGAAACTACAACTTATACTGGTTCTGCAAACAGTGATGCTTCACTTACCGAATCCGCTAATTCTTTGATTAGTGAATCATCTCAATTCACTGAGACCAATGATTCTTCTTCTTCTCAAATTATTCCACCGAACAATGTTTCAAGTGCTGATCAACCACCTCAATCTAGTGCCACTCAAGCTATTGAATCTTCCGGTACTGACGGCTTTACCACCACTACCACTCAATTGACTACTGAAACTACAATTGTTCCTGGTACTGAATCAGATGCCACTTCTCAAACTGGATCATCTGGATCTAGTGCTTCTCAAATTAAATCAAGTTCTGATGTGCCAGACGGACAAGCTTCCAGCGATCCTTCCGGAGTTCCAAGCACTGAAACTACTGGAGTTCCAGGTACTGAATCTAATGGTGTTCCAAACACTGATGCTACTGGTACTCCTAACACTGAATCTAATGGTATTCCAAACACCGAGTCAGCTACTGTTCCGAATACTCCATCCAATGGTGTTCCAAATACTGGAGTTGTTACTACCACTAACATTGCTACACTGACTACAATTGTCCCTGGAACCGAATCTCCAAGTACTGAATCAACTGGAGTTCCAAATACCGATTCAACTGGAGTTCCAAGCACTCAACCATCTGGTGTTCCAAACGCTAGTTCTCCAAACACAGGATCAACTGCCACTGCCTCTGTTGATCCACCTACAGAAACAAACAGTGACGGTGACAACGATAATTCCAACACTTCAATTCCTGGTAATGATGGCAACAATGAAACTGTCCCTACTAATACTAACGAACAGTCCACCTCTGCAACTTCAGAAAGTAGCAGTAATAGTATTTCGTCATCAACTACCTTGATTCAACAATTTTCATCTACACCATCTTCAGGTTCTGCTACTTACACTCCAGCAATTTCTACATATGAAGCTTCTGGATCTGTTATTAGTCATGCTGGTTGGTTGCTTACCTTGTTTTCGGTATTATCAATTATCTTCTAGGTAATTAAACCCCTTTTCTTATTTTTCTTCTTATTCTTTCGTATTTCGGTTTAATGCTTCTTAAATAAGAAGCACGTTATTTTATTTTTTTTGACTTTCTCTTTCGGTATTTTTTTGGATTTTTACACATTTTTCGGTTATTTGCAGATGCAAATATTTTGCTTTAGTTATATTTTCGTTTTCGGTTAAATTCTTTCTTTGTATTTTAGTGATCAATATAGATTTTCTTTTGTATGTATAAAATATGTGATACAATATTATAGAATATTTTCATTTTATATGTGAACAAGATTCAGATAAAAATCAATCCAAATTGTGGTATTCTAGTGTAATTGTTTTAAATTTTAAACATTGATCTGCCAAATCAAGAATTACTATGAGTAAATTTTGACTCCTCCAGAAAAAGAATTGTTTGTTTATTTGCTAGAATACACCGCTAATAGTTGTATCTTCTTTACGTGTATCTTCGATTTTGCAATCATCCAAAAAAGATTCCATTTGGCCAACAACACACGACTCGATTCTGGAAAAAAAAAAATTTTTTTTTCCATCGAAAAATCTTTTCACTCGTAGTAAAAATTTTCGCCATAGTTAAAAAAAAAGAAAAAGGAAACTTTGATTCTAACACCAAGTGACATCTACTGAAACAATCCACTACTACAATGTCGCGTTTCTTTGTTTCAGGATACACATCCGATTCATCTTCTGAAGAAGAAGATTTGTTAAGTACTTCTGAAGAAGAATTATTGTCATCCTCTGAAGAATCAGATAGTTCATTTTTCAATGATGAAGAAGAAGAAGAATCTGATGAATCTAGTTCCGATGATGAAGGTGGCCGTTCTGGACCATCATATTTTTTAAAGAAATCATTCTTGAAAGGATCAGCAGGTGACGATTCAGATGAAGAAAGTGATGACGAGGGCCGTAAAGTTGTTAAATCAGCCAAAGAAAAATTGTTGGACGATATGAAATCTTCAATTGAAGTTATCAATTCAAATAAATATACTAATAATTGGAACATTGTGTTGAATGAGTTTGAAAAATTTGGTAGATTCTTAATCAGATGTAATCAAACCAACATTGGTACCCCAAGATTTTTTATTAAATTATTGACTAGTTTAGATAATTCTATTACAGAAACCAGTAACAATGAAAAAGATGATAAAACATTAAAAGCTGATGAAGCCAGAGCTTTCAATACTTTAAGACAAAGAATCAAGAAACAAATCAAAGAATTCCAAGTTTACTACGATTTATACAAAGAATCTCCAGAAGAATTTGATGATAATGAAGATGAACCATTGGAATCCTTGAAATCTGTTACTCAAGATGAAGCCAATGATGAAGGTGCTGCCGGAAGTGGTATTGCCTCTAATAGAGTATTAAGTCCTGTTTTCCATACTTTGAAAGTTATTTCCGAAAGCCGTGGTAAGAAAAATATTGATAAGGCTGAACAAGTCAGTACTTTGGAAGGATTATTGGAAACCCATGCTACTACTGGATCTCCATTTGAATTGATTTCCATCTACCAAATGTTGTTGTCAGTCAGATTTGATGCTTCTTCCAACCAAGCTTTCATGCCAACTGAACAATGGCACAAGAATGAACAAGATTTGGGCAGATTATTGGACTTATTGGAAGCCAATGTTTCTAAATACCAAGTGTCTGAATTGGGAACTACTACTGATGATATTGATATCGAACCAACTCCAAATGCTGAAGGTGTCAAAGTCATCTTTGGTTCCATCACTTCTTCCATTGATAGATTAGATGATGAATTTACTAAATCATTACAAAACACCGATCCACATTCCACTGACTATGTTGAAAGATTGAAGGATGAAACCACCATTTACAATTTAATTGTTAGAGGTCAAGCTTATATTGAATCTATTACTCCAAAAGACTTGGAATACAAATCTGAACAATTGGCCAGAATCATCTTGAGAAGATTGGAACACATCTACTACAAACCAAATCAATTGATTGAAGCAAATGAAGAAGAAGCTTGGAAACACATTAAAAAAGATTCTTATGTTGCTGCTAAAGGTTCCACTCCAGAACAAGTTATTAATGGGTTATCTAAATTCTTACAAGAACAAGTGAATGAAATTTATGGTAAACATGCTATCTTATTCTCCATTTACTATTACGCTGTTAATAATGATTATCAAAAAGCTAAAGAATTGTTCTTATCATCTCATTTCTATGCCAACATCAATAATGCTGAATCTTCTTTACAAGTTCAATACAACCGTGCCTTAGTCCAATTAGGTTTAAGTGCTTTCAGATCTGGTTACATCGATGAATCCCACAAAATCTTGAATGAAGCTGTCAACTCTCAAAGAGCTAAAGAATTATTGGGTCAAGGTTTTATCAGTAAATTCCCTAACCAAGCCACTTTGGTTGAAAAACAAAAATTATTACCTTTCCATCAACATATCAACTTGGAATTATTGGAATGTGTGTTTATGACTAGTTCTTTATTGATTGAAATCCCAGCTTTAGCTGCCATTGCTAATAAC
>JAKTXQ010000113.1:0-10161 GCA_030582995.1 Candida maltosa
CTTAACAGAAAAACACTAATATAAACTAACTAATTAACTACTCAAAAATTTAGTTTTCCAAGTCTTTTTTCAAAGTACCCATGAAAGCGTGTTTTTCAGCTGGGGTTTGGAATCTACCTTTACCGAATTTAGAAGCGGTATCGATCCATTTCAAGTTGACTTTTTCCAAAGCTCTTCTAGAAGTGTCAACGTATAAGGATTTTCTTAAAGTGACAACTCTCTTCTTGGTACCTGGAATAGAACCTTTCAACAAGACGAAATCGTTGTTAACGTTACCGTATCTAACGAAACCACCCATTGGGTTAATGGTTTTCTTAGTTCTGTCAAATTCGGTAGCACCGTTAGATTCATCGGAACCTTTACCAACTCTGTAAACTTTGTGGTTGATAGAAGTTCTGTGATGGTAACCGTTTTGACCAGCTCTAGCAACGGTCCAGTTAACGTTAGCTGGATGCCAAGCACCAATACAAGCAACTTTTCTCAAACCTCTGTGGGTCTTTCTTGGTAATTTCTTGGTACCCCATCTGTGGGTGACACCCTCGAAACCGTGACCTTTGGTGACAGCAATGACATCAATCATTTCATCTTGTTCGAAAACAGAATCAACGGAAACTTCTTTTTCAAAGTGTTCTCTAGCCCAGTCAACTTTTTCAGAGACGGAACCACCGTTAATTTGGATTTCAGCCAAGTGAGCTTTCTTTTGAGCCAATGGAGTTTTCTTGACTTGAGTGTGGGCCAAGACTCTGACGACGGAAGCGTATTTCTTGATTCTGGCTAATTCAGTTTCAATTTGTTTAGCATCAGTAGCGTATTTACCAGAGTATTTGGTGAAAGCCTTCTTCTTGGATTTGTACCAGTTTTTGTAGAATCTTCTTCTAACTTCTTCACTCAAGTGTTCAGCCCAAACAGTAGTTAATGATCTTAAACCTCTTGGAGTTTCGACATAACCAACAACACCAACAACAACCAATGGTGGGGTGTCAACAACAGTAGCAGCTTCAACAACTTCTCTTTTGTGCATTTTAGAACCTGGTCTGTCTAAGTCTCTGACAATGGTGGTCATACCGGCTTTGTAACCTAAGAAAGCGGTTAAAGCAACTGGTTTAGATTTAACATCTTTTGGGAAAGACTTAACTTTACCTCTTTGTTGGGAGGCTCTTTTTCTTGGTAAGAAACCTAAGGAACCGTGACGTGGAGCTTCGTATTTTCTGTGAGACATTGCTGTTTTATATCAAACAAATTAAGATAGAGAGGAAAAAGAGGAAAGGAAAAAAAAGAAAGAGTTGGTGATGAAAGAAATTTTTTTTCTATGGTACTTTTGTAGGATGAAAGACGAAGAAGAAAAAAAATTTTCAACTTTGTCTCGACACGACCTTTTTTATTTTTCAGATGTTTCTTATGTGCAGGATGCATACTTACCCGGATAATAATTTTGTTGCAAAATTAATAAATGAAGTTCATGACCTCCAAAAAAAAAAGTTATTCAACTAATCTAAAATAATGTACATTTCTAATAAAAAGGAGGAACTAAAAATAAACAACGAGTAAACACGAATGATAATAAAAAATCTAGATAAAAAGAAGTAACGAATTAAATATAAAAAAAAAAGAACACGAAAGGAAGGAAACTACTTCCTCTTGATATGAATCATCTTCTTCAATGCCAATCTTGCATCCCCAGAGAAAGACTCTTCTGAAGTCAGACCCAGACCCAGACCCGGACCCAGACTTTGACTTGCGTCTTCCAATTTTGGAACTTCTGTCAACTCCTCCAATTGATTATTATTATTTTCAACAGTTGTTCGTTCATTGAACAACTCTTGGTTCGATACAAATGGGTTCATGCCACGTTTATAAGGTGGGGAATTGTTAATGTTCATTACTGAGTACATCAACGCGTTAAATTGTGGAGTTAAGTTAAACAACGGTGTCAAACCAGTTGAGACATAAGTATAAGTTTCCTTTGGAGTTTGCGGGTTAAATGGTTGCTGTTGTTGTTGTTGTTGTTGGGGTGGGACTTCTGATATTGACGAAAGTGATGGGATAGTGTATTCTTTAGACACAGAGGCAAAGTTGGTAATGTCTGAGTTGTGTCTTCTTAAAGGAACTTTATTTGTTTCTTTATTCAAAGAATCTAAACCAATAGCTGATTTAGTATGAAGTAAAGCAGGAGGTTGAGTTGTCGGTGAGGTTGAATCTTCATCTTGCTTTTTGGTAGTGGTGGTAGGTGCAAAAATATCACTAGACAATACTGCTTTCCCCAGATCATCGATGGTTAATTTGAACAGAAAATCTTCCGATGATTTACGAGTGGTGGTGGCGGTGCTTGATTTACGAATAGAACTATTGTCTTTATTTTCTTCTTCAGTAGTGGTTGTAGTTGTGGTTGCTGTCGTCGTTGGGGGAGAAGACGCGTCTTTATTCAGTTTAATATTACTTGTGTTGTTAGTGTTGCTGGATAACGATACAGGAGGTAATAAATTTTTACTTGGACTGAATGATAAAGCTTCATGCTTTGATTCATTGATTTTACCAAGATTTGGTGATGAATAGTTATTAATATTTTTAATTGGATGGTGATCAATAGGCGCAGGGAAATTTGGACTTGATAATTTATCCAAACCATAATTTTGACTATTAGGAGTGGAGAAAAACCGATTTCTTGAGGTTGGAGGAGGAGTATTGTAAAAGCTTTGAGATTGAGTGATCATAGAAATATTATCCAAAGTTTTATAATTGATTTGATATGGAGGATCGGAATTTGGGAAATTGTTTTCAACAGATGACGATAATGGAGTAACCAATGGGTTATTATTATGTTGTTGCTTGGTAGGTTTCGATGTTGATGACTTTAATTTTTTAATACTGGTTGGGGATCCATTCATACTACCGGAAGAAGAAGATTTTCTTTTCTTTTTCTTAGCCGAACTTGGACTAACTCTCATCAATGGAGTAAAAATATCCGGAGCCCCTTGTTTCACCAGCAAATTCGAATTTGATTCAGCAGGACTACTGTGTAAAGGGGAGGTATTGACATTGATGTTTAATGTGGTGGTGATTTTTTGAGCAAAAGAGTTTGGCTTTGGTGGTCTACCTCTTTTCTTTTTTGGAGTTTGTTGTAAAGTAGTGTTTTGATGTTGTTGTTGTCGTGGCTTGGAAGGTATATCTTTAATATTGGTTATAATCGATTGAGGGGGAGGTAAAGTATAATTTTGTTGTTGAGGTACGCCATTTGGAATGATAAATTGTGGATGTTGTTGTTGATAATTGGTAGGGGGAACAACTTGCGGATGGTTATTTATGACTTGATAATTGTTTGGTTGAACTTGATTATTATACATAATCTGTACTTGCTGTGGTAATTGATGTTGATTCATTTGTTGTTGTTGTTGTTGTTGAGGTGGATACGGATATTGATTATTATTATTATTATTATGGTTGTTGTTGTTATTATTATTGGGATATTGATCTGACATAATATAAAGAAGGAAAAAACAGTAGGTAAAAGAAAGGAAAAAGGGATAAGGAAAAGACTATACTTGAAAAAGTCTCATTCACTTTAATAACAACCAATAATCAATATGGAAAGAATGATTAAATCAGTATTTTTTAATTTAAACAAGATGAAGAAGTGGAAGAAAAAGTTTTTCTATGAAAGAAAGATGGGAAAAAAATAATTGAGGTACAAAAATCAGTAAATAATAAATGATTAATTTATTATTTTGAGTTTAAGTACGAATTGAAAATTGAGAATAGGAGGACTGGAAATGGAAATATACAGATTGGGGAATTTTAATTAAAAAAACAAGGTTTAATTGAAGTGAAAAATATAAATAACTAAATCTAATATTTTTCTTTTATATAAAAGAAAAAGGAAGAAAGTGGAAAAAAAAAAAAATCAGGAAGATTTGCAAGTTTTTTTTTTTTTTTTCTTTTTTGATGTTGAAAGGAAGGAAAAGAAAAAAAATTAAACCACTTAGTTTTTCGGAAACTATAGAAGAAAAAAAAAAACTCAACTACAATCACAAAACACAAAAATGCAACTTTTCAACTTCATTCAGCTACATTCATTATTGTTTTGTTCTTATCTTATTTTTCAGTTACAATGAATTATAATCATAAACTGTATTTACAAAAATTTATGGAGAATATAGACGAGAGACGATAGACGAGTATAATTGAAGTAAATGAGGACACGAATGGATAAAAAAAAAGGGGGAACAAAAATGGACTTTAAGATAAGAATTGGAAATGTGGATGGAAAACGACAAATGCTTGTTTTTTTTTGAAATTCGATTTAAACCTACTTGCCTTGACAACAATATCTCTCTCTTATGTTAAACGTTAAAATGAGTCTAGAATGTTTTTCTATTTTATTTTTCAAACAAAAGTTGGGGGAGAGAAATGTAACTACAATCTGCAAATTAATGTAATGTAAACGAACAAGAAGAAAGTGGTAAACCCAAGAAAGTATCTGCAATTAATTAAATTAAAAAACAATTGTTAAGAATTTACTTTGATGATGTTGATGTGAGTAAATTGCAAAGAATTAATTTGAAAGAAAGAAAGATGAAATTGAAATAAAATAATAATTAATTAATTAAATATATTAAGGCGTTGTATTGATTTGATTTTTTTTTTCTTCTTCTTTGTACCTACATATATAATAATATTATTAATAATATTACTACAGAGATCTCCAATATTTGATTCATATTGGTAAGAAAAAAAAATAAAAAATAATAATAATTCGAAGAAGATCTTTCTTCTTCTTGCTGTTTGATATTCCATGTATTATGTCTTAGCTACAACATACTCATTGACAACTACAGTTTAGTTATACTCCTTTTTTTGTTTGTCTTTATTGGTTCGTAGAAATACAATTTGAAAGGAAATGAAATTTCAGGAATTTTTTTTTTTTTTGTTTCATCGTCAAATTTTTTTTCCCTTTTTTTTTTTGTACGGATATGATTATGAATACGTACGTAGCAACGTTTTAATTTCTTTTAATTCCGCTTTGTTTTTATTGAATATGGTCTAATTATATCTTTCTTTCTTCGTTTCTTTTGTACTTCATATTACAAAAACCCCAACTTCCTTTGTTCTTGTATTATTGACATGTGACAATAAACCTTATTCTTGAAATTACAACCACACAACAGCAATTGAAAAAGTGCCGTATAAGTTTAGCGGATATTATACTACCGATCTTATAATAATATACATAAAACACAACTTCCACCCACCCAAGTAAAAATTTATTTTATCTCAATTGAGTTAAATCAAAAGTTTCCACTTTTCAAGACGTGTCTCATTGATTATGTAATCATATGCACTTAATATTTTTTTCTTTGTGCGATGTTTCATTACATTTCCCAATTGGGTTAATTAATTGATTTATGCTTTTAATTAGTGAATAGCGTGTAACCAGCCACATATCTTTTCAATATCAATATCAATATCATCCATTGCATGTGTGTGTCTTTCTTATCTCTTATCAAGTGTTATACATGACTAGTACAAAGTATTCAACTCGACAGTTGGTGTCACAATGACGACAACGATGATGATGATGTCCACAATTATTTTTATTCTTCCACTCCTTGATTTTTTTTTTTTTTTTGCCCATTCCCATTCCCACCTTATTGTTCATTCTACTATAAAACCTAATACACTACATTACGTCATGTACTTAACTAATTGTTTCAACACACCTTTGTCTAAACTACGTTGTACGGACTATGCTTACGAGTTGCTTTCGCTTGTTGAAAAGACAACTCCACAATGATGCAATTCCCTAACCCACACACACACTGGTTTTGAGTGGGGATTAGCCTTTTGTTTTGATTTCGTTAGAAAAAAAAAATTTTGGTATTAATTTCGAAGCAAAAAAAAATTGATCCTTCAGATATCATAAATCGAAAGTTTTTCAACAGATAGATAATTGTCAATTGATGATGGATTGAATGACAAACTACATGTTTACTGTTGGATTTCGAGAAGATATAGTCCAATTGAGCGAAAATACTTCGAGGTACAACGTGTCACGTGACACAGATAATTTTTACGTTTTCCGCTTCCTTGACTTAATACAAACGCTTTCTTTCTTTTCAATTAACACTTTCAATCATAAACCTGAAAGTAAAACATTTTAGTTTGGATGATTATGTTTTTCAGAAATGCAAATATTTTTTTTATCGTTGAAGAGAAAAATTTGGAGTGAAAAAAAAATTCATTATCACCGATTCCCATCTACTCTTATTAACTACAAATTAACAATCACAACAATGCCAGCACCTGATATTCCAAAGTATGTTCTATCAACTTTGACATTTTATACCAACAATTACTAACCTCAATTATAGATCTGTGATTCAAAAATTGATGTTTTTCACAGCAATGATGATAATTTTCCCATTATTGGCATTTTTCATACTACAATACTTCACCAGCAATTCAATCATCAGTGGTGGTTTAGCAGCATTGGTTGCCAACATTGTCTTGATCGGTTATATAGTTGTCGCTTTCACTGAAGATACTACTAAATTGGAAGAAGAAACCAAGAAAGATAGATAAGTAGGGGGTCGTGTATATTTATATTTCGTTGAATGTATTGATATTCTATTTTTTTTTTCGTAAACAATTTTTTTCTTCTTTTTCTTCGGTGAATTCAATTTTTTTTTTTTCAAAACAACATTATAGAAATCACCAATGGTGCATCAATTATCACTCGTTTCGTCAATTCCACATAACAAATACCTACAGACCGTGTCAACATTACAAGCGTTGACGGGTCAATCGCACCAACAATCGATATCGACATATACATTACTCACCAAACCTTCCTATGCTTTCAAACCGAAATTCGAACCAGGGAAAATCAACCAGATTGAACAATATTATATGCGATGTATAACCACGTGGTCCGAGGAAGTTGATGATGAAGGGGAATCCAAATTTGATCTTCTGAAACCCGTGATACCGAAAGAGACAAATATCATTGTTAAGAAATTGTTCACTGGGGATGCTGATGATGTAGAGAGAGTATGGACTTTGCAGATTAGTGATATTCCTATCGCGGGTAAAAATCAAGGTTGTTGTCAGCAACAGATGAATGAAAGTACTTTGGTGCATACCCATACAACGGTTGAGATTAGTACGGAGAAAGTGGAAAATAGTGTTGATACCATGGATATTGATCCAACGCCAAAAGTTGACGACGTGAAGCAGGAAGAGATTAAGAAGGAGGATGATAGCAAAGTTGAAACCGAACCGAATGAAGAACTACCAAAACCTGAAGAATCAAATAATGCGAAGGATGTGGAAATGATTGATTTGACAGAGGATACAGCAGTCAAACAAGAACAAGATGGTATGGAGATTGATAAAGCACTTAAAGTTGAGCCATCATCAAATAATGCACCTGAGATTTCACTGACACGTAAAGATTCATTTTTGATTTTTCTTTCTGATTTAGGGTACGAAGTCATAAACCAGTATTGGCTCAAAGGTATCAGATTCTTCCACGGTGACATTATAATAGAAATTTACAAGATATTTATTCGTGACGACGACATAATTGAATCAACTGACGGTATCAAGTTGAAATTACTCGACGAATCAAATCAATTCCAAATTAAAGCATACATTAACGTGAACAAATCTACAGATATCGATTTAATCAACGCCGGAGTGAAAGAGTTGATCAAATTGCAAGAGTTTCTCAAAAATCTATTTGTTTTAGAAATCCCGGATAGAATGTTTATGGATAGTAGAATTAAACAATAAATTTATTTCGTCTTTTTCTTAATTTCAAATGATTCCCTCTGTAGTTTACTTATATCAAACCCGAACTCTCCCTTTTCCTCCGAGGGTTTTAAATTTTGTATCTGTTCTTTTAACATCGCCAAATCCAATGGCGGTTTAGCTATATGGTCAGAAGCAATCAATCTAAACCGACAGTTATTACCATTTGCTTTCAAATGTGCAGTATCTTCCGTATCATACAAGTGACTAATAAACATCATTTGTAATTTCAATGATTTTGCGATGTCTTTAGTATCCGTTGATGCATCCAACCCCGACAATTTTAGTATTTTCTGTATGGTTTGTGGAGAAACATCATCTTGTGGAGTTGTCGTTGTTGGTTGTAATAATTCTTTAATGGACCAAGATGATGAATTCAAGTAGTTTTCAAGTTCTCCAACTGTTTTGATACACTCGTATGATTTATTGTCTAAGTGTAGACGTCTAATGCATTGTCTTAAACTCATGGTTGGGATAGACGAAGTGTCTTACAATAGAAAAATTTTCGTTTCCATTTTCTTTGTTTTTCTCGCACCAAATTATAATTATTCGGCCGAAATTAACACTACAGAGAAGATAATTATTCAAAATAATTCAGAATATATTCAATAATTCTAAATAATAAAGTTCAGTATAAAAAGAGGCAACGAGGTAGAAGCAAAATATTCAAAAAAAAAAAAAGAAAGCGTAAAGCTTTCAAAAGTACCTAAAAACTAGCAGGTGAACCAAACCAGTTTACATAACAGTACAAGCAGAAGCAATGATACCACGGGCACCAATTAATTTGTAGACATTGTCTTTAGAAGCAGATTGAGTTTTAGTTTGAGATTGAGTTTGTTGAGCAGCCATTGTTAAATATTTGTTGTTTGGATAGTGAACTAAAAAAAAATCGTTGAAGAAATTGCAAAATCTACACCTATTTATATAGTTTTTTTTTTGAATTAGTTTCTGATAATCTGACTGACTAATTGGTCTGGGTAGTTTATAGTTGTTGCAAATTATATGGTCCAAATTAGTCTTTCATTTCTTTTTTCGTTGCAAAAATTTTGTTACAAAATTCCTGTTTAGGAAATGACAATACACAGTGAAACCAGCTTTTAAGTTGCAAAAATATTTGGTCACTTTCCCAATTTGAACATTACAATCAATCCTGTTTTTTTTTTTGGACTGGCATGACATCAACCCAGACCAATATCTACATAAAAAGAAATTTCAAAAGTACGCCTTTCAAAAAAATTAACTACTGTACATTACTATCACCAACAATTCTATTTACTCAACTTTTTCAACTGTTCCTTCTTTTTTTCCAATTGCTTTTTCTTTTTAGTCAATTCTTTTTCTCTGGTTTCTTTCTTATCAATACCATATTGCATCTTCTTGTACAATTTCTTTTGTTTGTTGGTCATCATAATCTTCTTCAATTCTTTTTCTTCGTCTTCGTCAGTGGTTTCAGATTTCTTAGCTTTAGATTTCTTTTGTTTCTTGTCGCCTCCGTCGTTAACTTCAGAGAATTTGACACCAGCAGCTTCTAATTCTAATTCTTTTTGTGCTTTAAGATCTTCGTCAAGCTCTTCCTCTTCTTCTGAATCTTCTTTATCTTCATCACCTTCTTCAACTTCAACTTCTTCGTCTTCTGATTCTTCTTCTTCTTCACCTTCAGCCTTTTCTATCACTTTACTTGGATCGTAACCACCAGCATCACCCCATGGTGATAAATGTGGTGGCAAGGTTTCACCAGGAGCATAATCATTAACATTAACCAATTCTTGTTTGTTGATACAATCAAAAATCCATTGTGGTTGCACGTAAGTTCTACCAGCAACTTTATGTAAAATCTTTGGTCTATCGATGATTTGATGAGTTATACTGGATAAGTTTAATTTTTCATAAGCTTCCAAGTCATTAGCCTTCAATTCGTCCATGGCGATTTCGGAAATGACCTTACCACCACATGATAATATACAGAATTCTAAAATGTCCAATGGAACCTCTCTTCCGATATAGAAAATAAATTTAGAAAATAAATCTGAAGTAGGAGATGAGAATTTGGAAGGTTGCAATAATGAATCTTCCTTGGTAGCGGTGAACTCATCCAATTCCACATCTTCAACTGACCCAACGTTTTCTTGTTCTGGTTCAACTTCTTCTTCTTGTTTATCGGCTTCAATAGCTTTAGATAATTCTTGGGCAGATAAGTTTTTACCTTCTTCATTATTGGTAACTTCCTTTTTCTTCAATGGAGAGTCCTTGTCTTGCAAGACATAACTGCTCAAACCAATACTGTTTTCAATGACTGGAGGGTAGACCAAACTGGCTTCATTGTACAACTTGAATAATGCGAAATGCAATAATACG
>JAKTXQ010000113.1:10181-33036 GCA_030582995.1 Candida maltosa
GTAGACCAAACTGGCTTCATTGTACAACTTGAATAATGCGAAATGCAATAAAGTAGAATAAAATTCCAAAAATGTCAACATGATTCTGAAATCAACATCAGTTGGGATATTTGTTGGGAATTTATATGGGATCAACCATCTAATTTCTTGTCCCTTCACAGTAGCTTGATAATACACACCTTTGATAGAAACAAACACCTTCTTCAAACATCTTTCTTTAGCAATGTAAGCCAACCATTGGTTACATAATTTTTCGGCATCAGTAACGACTTTAGTTGAAACTTTATCAGTTGCCGGCATGTTGGCGAACAAAAATAACATATTCAAAGGATCATCCAAATCACGCAATGCATCATTGAATGTAGGATATCTTTCTTTGATGATATGGTTCAAAGTATATTTCGGTCTATGTTTGTCTAATTTATAAGCATCGCCAACTTCTCCTCTTCCCAAAGCTTTCTGCAATTTTTTGGCAAAAGTTTTATGTTGTCTGAATTTATCCAATACCGGTTCATGCAATAAATATTGGATATCTTTAGAGTAGTAGAAGGTGACTGGAGCAGTGGATCCTTTATTAGCCTTTTTCTTGTTTCTTGGTTCTCTTGGATAAATACCTTTGAAAATACAAAGACGACGGAAGTCAGCTAATGAGATTTGCAATTTCTTGATTGCTTGGGTTCTGGTAATGAAATTCTTAGCATTACCGGATGCTCCTCTTTTCTTTATTCTAGCCATGATTGATAATGAGGTTGATAATGAACGATCAAACGTGAATTTGAAAAATACAAAAAAAAAAAAAATATTTTTTTCCCTACTTCATCTCATCGCTTGGTGGAAAAAAAAAAGTCGTGCGAACAGAGTTGCAAGAAATCAAAAGTGGCTGCCATTCTCTGGCTGTAAAAAAACATAAAAAAAAAGACAAACATTAAGAATTAAACACTATCTTCTCTAAACATTAAAAATTAAAAATTAAAAATTACCTTCTCTAAACATCCAACGAAGAACTAAATCTCCCATTCAAATCATCATTAACTTTATAATTATCAAACCCCCAATTATATAAAACCATGCCACCATAATGAACCTTGATAACTTTAAATTGTTGCTTTTGACGTTTCAACTCATTAAACGTCCAAATGCAGAACAACAGTATCGAAACAATAGTCAACGCCAAACCAATATATATCAAAAGGAAATTAATGAATGGGAATGTGCAACTGTCAAAATAAAACAGTCCAATGTAGTATGCGGATCTGGGATATGGTTCACAAAAACACCAATATGTCGTGGCATAGATAGCTGCAGACAAGAATAAAAGCATCAGGAATATCTCACCAAGGAGAATAACGACTCCGATTGTTTTATAATAGGATATCGGTATAATTATCAAAACGTATAATAAATATGTCAAGACTATGGCAGAGACGGCTAGTTCTGTTTCGTTGCCGTAAAGATTGATCGCTGAATTGATTATACCCCCGATACATATCAAGACTTGCCAGATACGTAATACTATACTAATGATTACTTTTTTGTTCATGATGATGATGACGATGATACAGACTAAAAAAAAAAAAGTGAAAAGATTTAGTTTGCCATTATATATATAGTCTAAAAAAATTTATTTCCTAAAGTTCGTATGTAATCATTCAGATAAAAATAGAAATTGACAATGTGGTCTTAATGAAATTCCCATTGTTAAAGTTTAATGATGGCTCTAAATTAATTAATTTTTGTAGGGCTGTAACATTTGGAATTTTTTTTTTCTTGGCTAGCTAGGTAGAATAGGGGTAAATGAGTTTTCTGTATATTGATTGATGACGCATTCTAAATCAATATCACCGTGTTTTCATTCTTGTATCTATTTATGGTAATTTCATTAGTAAGTACCCTGTTTAATCGATTTTTTCTAAGATCCACTTCTTCAAGATTTTTAAGTGTTTTTAAACTATGGTCCAAATCAACAATTAAATTGGAACTTAAATTTAAATACTTTATGGAAGCAGGTAATAGTTTCCCAAAATTTCTTGCAATTAGCTTGTTATTAGATAAATTGAGTTCTTTCAACTTGTCATATTGTACCAAATTCACACTTTTGAGGTGTATACCTTTTAACTTGTTCGATGACAAATCTAAGCAGACAATAGGCCGTGGAAACACAGACATCTTGAAACTTTCATCAAATTTGTTCTCTGAAGCCAGTAGATATTCCAATGAATTTGGCAAATTGTAGAGCCTTCGCAAATTGTTATCATCAAGGTTAAGATGCGTTAAATTCTTTGGCCATCTCACCGAACCTTCAATATCAACTATTCTGTTGTCTGACAAATCAATACGTCTAATACTAGGCGGAAGTTCGAAGGTTGAGCCATCTATTGCTCTAAAACAATTGGAGCGTAAATCAAGTATCTCAACAGAAGCACCTTGTAGATGAAACTCATTCAACATGCCACGCGCTAATACCAATTTTTTGACCTTGTCCGGCACGCAAAGTCTGTTTCCACCACCACATTGGTCACATTCCAACACTTCCAAATTATCCAACGTCAATAGAAACTCCTGAAATGTATCGTCAGGGGTGAAACAGTACAATGTCAAGCTCACCAAATTTTTCAAAGTATCGCCTAAAACTGACACACTGTGCATTCGATATAATTTCAAGTGTTGTAAACTTCCGAGGTTGTACATGTCAAAGTCAATACAGAACCCAAATTCCTCATTCTTAAATAGTTTATAATTTTGCACTTCAAGTTCAACCAAATCAGGAGGAAATTCAATTTCAATAAATGCTTTCCTTCTTTTCTGGCCATGCATTTCCGAGTAAACTATTTTCTGGAAAATATACTCGGATGATAATCGAATCTTAATGAGTCTCTTTGGAAATTTGATACCACTGTTACTGAGCAGTTGCAAATCTACTTTCTTTGGATAGTGAGTAATACTGGTTAGATTTGGATGATCTTCGTGTAATGTACTCATATCAAGTTCTCCATCATACTGAATTTCATACATGTTTTTGGGTAATATCCACGTCTCTTTGAGGGACGAATCTATGCGGACAAACTTAAGACTGTGTAAATAACTAATATCAATAGGGAAAGATATATTTCTTCCAGGGTAAAAATGATTGATGATAAGGCGGACCAAATTGGGTGGAAAATCAAGAAGATAATGTGCTTCCGTGGCAGCTATGTCTAACATACCTGAAAACTCCGTCAAAGTTTTGGGAAGCAAACAAATGTGTTCACCAGATAATTTGCTACATTGTAGCTCTAATTTTTTCAAATTGGTAAACCGGTGACTTTCGAAAAAATAAGGATCAAACTCAACAAAAGCTACCGCTATTCGTCTGCAACCAGCAACAATTTTCCATGCTTCGCTGCTAGGGTTACCCTCTTTTACGTTCTGTAAACAATCAATATGGTATGGCCGGAATAGGTTGATATCTTCAGGAGTGAGTTGTTGTTCTAGATTTGACTCGAAGGCGAGTGGAAGGTTCAATTCTATTTTTACCAATCTTAAAATCGATGGACAATCTCTTATAAGCTGAGTTAATATAGATTTATTCGCGACATATAGCACTTTTGGTCTGACCGATGGCATAGCTTTTATTAGGTTGAGAAAATCTTTCCCGGAATGTAGTTCCATATAACCCGGTTTCCTTTCATCTGGTTTTCCGAATACCGTTTTCGTTGGATCATAATCCAGATGTAACTGTTCATAGTCCCAAATACCAACTTTGGCATATAAATTACGTAGTACTAATCCTTGAATTTCTGGTATTTCCTTCCAATTAAATAGTTGAGATTGTGGAATAAAACTGAATATGATATCGTGTAATTCATCTGGTAAATCAAAGAAAGATAGCTTCGTCCTGTTGACTGTCATGACGCGTATTATTCAACTTTAAGGACTATTGATTCTGGATACTTGTGTTGCCATAACACAACAAAACGATATTCATCAAATTACGTACTACACGATTTTTATTACATTGCACACTCACACACACAAAAAAAAGAAACTTGAAATTGTTTGAAGAGTTGACACGTGATAATCGTCTATTTCAATTTGCAACTACAAATGTACATAATCTATAATCCAACTAAAGATCTGACCAACTCTCTAATAGCACCAATACTGGCCATGATAACCATGAGTGTACCAAACACTGAAAAACTTAGACTTGACATCGATGCTGCTCTTGGGTCCAGATTTAACAAATGGGCGGTTGCAATCGCTCCACAATTAATTCCTAAAGTCACCCCTCGAGTCACATAATCTCTTTTATCTACTCTTAATAATTTGAATAATGGTTCGTTTATCAAGACTCCTAAAATTCCAGATAATATCGTTGAAACCGACATCAATGCTATGGAACCACCTAAACTGGCAATCAATGGTGTACCTAATGCAAGGGTTACTGATCTACCGATAAAACCAATAGATCTTTCAGAAGCAATACCAATAGCATGACAAATAATCGGGTACAAAAAGAAACATAATCCAATACTGGCAAGAATAGTTGGCACTAAAATTGCTGAATTTTTAATGAAATCGTGACGATGACTAAACATCGGGAGTGACAATGCCACAATGGATACATCCATCAACGAAGACAAGAAATCACCACATCCTGGAAACTGTGGAGTAGAAGTTGGATTATTTGATGGGAGCGATGACGATTTGGAGTTGTTGTTTAATGTCAATCCTGAAAACAAGTTGAGATAGTTTTTCCCCGTCTTGTAAAATTTCAAGTCTGATAAAAACCCAGATGGTGAACGATGATAGATCATCGAGCCGATAAAACATACAAATAATATTAATGCAGTAGAAATAATTATCGGATGAGCAAATTTCTTAGCTGGGGGATATTTCTGTGGGATCAATAAGGCGATATAATACGCAAGAACGGTGATTGACAAATGGTATGGTAGATACGTATGGATCGATGGAATGTAGTAAAACGGTAATGAACAAATAAACATAACCCCAAATAATATCCAATCGATGTATTTGGAAATAAACACAGTTATTGGAGATAACTCCTTTTTTGGGGTTGGTTCTTGTGATTCAATGGACACTATTGAAGTTTGGTGGGTACTCTTCTGATCAAGATTAGGTTGCCCCGGGTACGTATTCACATGCTGAGGTTTGTGATAAATGGGTTCAGGTTGAACAACACTCGAGCTTTCGAATTCGAATGGGTTTTCAGGAACCGATGGAGGAGGGGTGATTTCTCGAGTTGGACGCAAACTGTCGAGATCAATGGTAGTCAAATCTTCCCTGGTACTAGTGAAAGTTTCATTTCTACTAGGTATAACTTCTAATTCCACACCGTCATCATTATCCGAATGAACTTTATCTTCCACTTGATTAAAGAAAATTTTCAAAACTTTGATCATGTACACATTAAATAAAACCATCACCGCCAACCCAACAACGAAAACCCCGGCTATTTTCAAACACTCTATAAATGAAATCGGGTCTGATAATGGTAAAATGACGAATGATGGGATAAATGCCACATTGATCCAAGTTAAACTAAAATTCATTGCTGGTTTAATTAATCGCAAATAATTTGTCAATATCCAGGACGAAACGTTTCGTAGACGTTTAAAAAATGGGGTTTCCCGTTTTATGTTTGATAAAACACTTAAAACACATAAAAAAACCAAATTGACCAATAACCCTAAAACGGAAGAAGGGAATCTAATCTTGAAAACATCTGTTAATAAAATGTTAAAACCATAAAGAACAGTCAATATCACTAGAATACCTATAGGAATGATGACATAACTGTGAATTAAATGATCCCGTGAATACCATAAGCCTTCACCGACCAGCTTTAGTATTTCTTTGCTGGAGATCATTGGTGTGTGACTGAAAAATAAAAAGAACGAAAAAAAAAAATGGTGGGGAAGAAAAGACGTTTTATAATTTTTTTTTCTTATGGGTTCTTATCTACATCCGTCCTCGGGGCTTACTGTTTTTCGACATACGCATAAAAGGAACAACCTTTGTTTCTACAGCAATTTTGATAGGTTAACCTGTCGTGTGAATATTTATATATACTTCCGTGCTATTTTGTGTATGATGTATTAATACTAAAAAAACTTAAGCTTCTCCTGCTTCAATTAAATCTTTAAATTCCTCTTTGGCATATCTTAAACCACAGTATCCGCAAGTAGCGGCTTTTGGTTGGTCCAAATTGATGAAAACTTTAGGATGACCTTGTAAAGTGCTACCTTTATTACCATCACAAACGGCGATGTTTCCTTCTTCATGGGACAAATATCTTACTGGTTCTTTGGCAATCAAGTCAATGGCTGCATATGGTCTTGGTTGTTGTTCCAAATCTCTTTGAACAAATCTATATGGATATTTATTAATTATTTCTATTCTTTCTGCTTGTGATTGGGACCATGTGACGTCTCTATTTGGGGCTTGTTGAGCAAACTCATTCTTTTCTAAATCTTTTTTAGTTAATTGTGAGGCTTCAGGTCTGGCTAACGATGAATTGAATCGTAAAAATGAAAGTTGTCTAGTTGGAAATCTGGCTATTCTTAACATGATGTGCAAGAGGGAGTATTGTTTAAAGATTAGTAGTTGAGGTTTCTTTTCAGTTTGTTTTTCAAAAAAAAAAAAAAAAAAAAATTGGTAAAATCATATTTTCGCACGCTTCTATTGGGCCAAAATGAGGTGGTTACCCGGATTTTTCTGCAACAACATTTTTGAAATCAAACTATTTGTAAAGTGAGGTAGGTGATTGATTAGATGTATAGTCATTGGTTGATTTATGAATGTGATAGATGTTTGATAAAGAAAGGTGGTAGAAAAATGGTGGTCAGAGAAGTGAGTAGCGAATCGTCTATGCAAACACTTCAATTCCAAACGTGCTACGTTGCTTTTCAACTACGTCTACTTCAATTACTATCTAAAAACTGAGTAGTTCCATCACTAACAGGTTTCCTCAAACTACCAAGTCTACATTTTGACAAAAATCCATTACAGCAAAAAACAGGAATAACACCACTTACATCAATCCAAACCTCACTCACACACCAAATCCATCATCTAGCCAACCTTAAATGTCTATTGAGAGCCTGTCAAAAACCTAGGTGTTGTCAAACTACGTGAAAGTAGTTTCGTGTACATTGTGCCAAAATTTCATTTTTTTTTTTCTATTTTTTTTTTTTTTTGGATTGATAAATTTTCCAACAGTTAATTTTTTGATTGTTGTTCAATCCTATATCACCAAATGTCTTCCTCATCATCGTCATCATCACATAAAAAAACAGTGAGGCAAGATTATATCGCCAAAGTGCGTTATACCAACAACTTGCCTCCACCACCGTTGAACCCAAAATTTATTAAGTACAACACCACCGACCCTATTTCTACACAACAAGAAGGTGAACATTTAATATCGTCATTATTTCGTAAAGAAAATTTCCAAAGTTTAATGGGAAGAATAGATGAACTGTTTGGATTAGAATTGAATTTGATCAACAATCATGGGTTCTTATCTGAAGATAAAATGAATGAAAGTATTGGCAAATTGGAATACAGTCAATTGCACCCTAAAGATCGAGCATTGTTGAGAGATGCCGGGATCGGTAAAATCTCCAAAGTCGAACCGGGTGTTTCATTTTTAAGAAGAACAGAATATATTGCGGAAGAACGTTCGGGATCCAAATCAGGTACTAATTTGAGTACAGTGGAAAATGAGGAAATTAAAAACAATAAGAAAATGACCAACGATGACCATTTCGATCCAGATTCACAATTGTTGAATGTTGAGAAAGGTTTTACTGTGGCCAATGAATCATTGCATAATCTTAAAAACTTGAAACATCCAAGAAAGAAACATCTTAGGGCTGTTAATACTTGGCCATTATTACCAGATACATCTATGATGGATAACAGTTTCTTAGACTTGAAGTTTGTTGGGAGTGCTTCCATTAATAGAGAAATCCAGATGTTGAAACAACAAAGGGGAACCAAGTTCAATGCCAAAGCTGCCAATCAAGCTTTGGAAAGTGCAATTTTCAAACCAATTAAGCTGGAAGATGGCGAATGGGTATCGATGTATAAACTCGACGAACAAAAAGATGAAGAAAAAGTTGTTGATTTGTATGATAAATTGCATTCAACAGTGAGAGAACAACCTATAAATTTGTTGGATGAAGAAGATGAACCAAGTGAAGCATATAATTTCAAGTATGTGAAAAACTATGATATGACTTATCAAGGTTTCCAACACGAAAATGAAGAATTGGCAATTAAATTTGTTTCAGATGAACAAGAAGTCAATGGCAAAACTACCAAGAAGAGAAAAATTGCATACTATTATCCAATTGGTGGTAAGATTGAATTGAAGAAACATAGAGCATCAACCAACTCAGAGATCAATAAATTTGTCAAAGAAAGAACTTATCATGGAATCAATTTCAGATTAAGAGAACCAACAACGAATGAACTAAAGAAAATGGACACAATAAGATCAGAATACGATCCTATGGAATATCAAGACGAAGAAGAAGAAGAGGAAGAGGAAATCGATGATGACGAAGATGGTAATAAAGAGTAGTGTACTAGTATAATTGAATAAAACAAATTGTCTAAGTAATAATACAATCTACTAATTTTTTCTTTTTCTTCTTATCATCTTTATTTTTGTTATCCGCTGGTGTTGCAGCAGGAGCTGGTGTTGTAGGCAACAGTTTTTTCTTTCCATTGTCGGACTTACTCTTAGGTGGAGTATTAGAAGTTGCGGTTGATGGTTTCAGTTCTCTTTTGTTGTAATTTTTCTGTAAACGCTGAGCCATTTTTTCGTCTTCCTCCTCTTGCAACTGTTTCAACAACAAATAGTCACTACCTGATTCTTCATGGCCAGGTAAATCTTGATCAATATCTAAAATAGGCATGAAATCACCTGTGAAAAATAAATCCTCGTTCCCAGATATACTATTCAACGATTGCCAAATGATCTTGGAAAATTTAGTGTTATTCGCTTTGGCAACAAACGAAGAATCAGTGAGTAATGCGTAAAATTCTTGGTCGGATTTCTTAAACAACGTGCTGAAATGATTATTCCGGAAGAAAATTATAAACTCATTTTCATTCAAGTCCTGATTCAATGAAGTAATCCCTTGTTCGGTCAATTGTGTTTGATTCAAGTTTAGCCATCTCATAATCAATTGTTTATTCGCGGCGATTTCTTCACTGGTATCTTCTTGTAACAAGTAGTCCTGAACAGCATCAAAGTTTTCCAATTGGTTAATTAAACAGACAACATCATGATACTCGTCGACATTCCAATCGGTATTATCTAAAGCCGGATCAATGACCCAACCGTGCTTGAATTTCAAGCCGAATATTTCAAATAATTCCGTACCCAACTCACGTTGGAAATTGTTTGAATTCAACAACGGGTTGACGTTTAATCCGGTATGTAATTTAGGTAAATTGACCAACATCTCATCAATATTAACTGCATTCATTTTAGGTTTACTGTCAACAAATATTAATAGCAAATCTCCGAGATATTCCAAAATCTCTTGTAAACTAATACACCCTTCATTATGGTACTTGTTGACTAACTTTTGTTTGAAATTAAACACTGCTTCCACGGTGGTACTTTTTGGGTGACTATCTTCGTACAGAACCAATTGATTTTCATTTTGGAAGTCGTTGTTTAATAATAATGAGTTACATAAAGCTATCAATGGACAAGGCCCATTTTTTTCCTGTAATAATATTGGGGTAGATAACGATTTATTGTCCAAAGTCCAATCTACTAGTTTAACTGGGAATTGCACAGACTCGTGTGGTCTGGAAGAAGAAGAAGAACCTCCTTCTGGTGGTACTTGATCTGACATCTTTATATGTGTGGGTGTAGGGGGATTATAAGAGAAGAAGAGTTTGGGGGTAGTTGAAGATCAACTTTTTATTTTATTTTTTTTATGTTTATTTAGTGGATCTTTCTCGGCGATAAAAAAAAAAAAAATAATATGCATACACAGCCCAATTAGAGTTATCTTTCTTGGTCATGCTGTTGATGACGACGGACAACGGACAATAAAGTTATTCATTCAACTTGCAAATAAATAAAATTCTATTAAATAAAAAACCCCAACTCACAAATTGAATAGCATTGAAAGAGAGATAGGAATTAACAATCAGCGACAAAATAAACAAACACGCACACACACACAAACAAGATTCACAAAATTAATGGAGAAAATAATATAAAATACTAGCAAAGATAGCACCAATTCCAAAGAAAACAACATTGAAATTGAAATTTTCTTGGTCAATTATTCTTTGGATAGACAGATCAACCTTCTCTCTACTGGCAATAACTTTGGTATATTTGTTTTCAGGCACCGTAGTCATATTAGCTGGTAATGCTTCTTTGTTTGGATACAACATTTCACAACATTGTTCGATTTGACCACACTTGATACCAATCTTCAAATAGTTTGGATCCTTGACGGAAGATTTATGATTAATGATTTGAATATATTCTCGGAAAATTTCAACAACACCTGGGAAGGTTCTGCTTTGTAAAATCAATTTACATGTAGTACCTTTTCTGATTTTGACAACCCCATGCAATACTTTTGGATTGTTGTAAACTTCGGCTAAAGTAGCAATGGCCATAACTTGAGGAATAGCACAGAAGGAGAAACTTGAAGGATCTTTAACTAAAGATAAATATTCAAGACAATCAGATACATGACCCAAAGCATTCAAAACCAATTCATTGATACAGCTCACACCGTCAAATTCTTTAGAAGAATCTTCATGGAATTGAGGTAATTTATCAGTATATTTACCCCAAACTTCTTTTGGCCAGAAACTTCTACCATCTTCTAAATCTTCATGATAATCTCTGATAATGTTGGTTTTTTGCAAGAACAATCCCATGGATTCAGCTTTGGCGAAATTGTTTTCAGCTAAAGAGTTATCACCAAATTTAGCCAAAACGAAAAACCTAGTTAAACCTTCACCAACCAAACCAGCAACATAGTGACAATACAAATCATAATCTTTGACAGTTGCAACTCCGTTGACATTAAAATCTTCATCCAAAATGTAATCAGCCATACCGTTACCCATCTTATTGGTGATATCTTTAATAATTTCTTGATATTCAGGTTTGAATCTATGGTACACGTTTAAAATATTATCGAATTCCACCAACACAGCTCTATCCTTTTCATTTGGTCCATTTCCATCAAAAGTCCAATCTTTGGTATCTAATTTTGCATCAAAATTTCTCAACAATGGGATCTTGACGTTTGATTTGATGGTCATGTCATCTTCAATAGTATCCAAAGCTCTTAAAACTAAATAGAAAATCATAATCGCATCACGCAATTCAGGATGCAATTCTTCAATAACCGCAGCAAATGATCTGGACGTTTTGTTCAACAATTCGTAGGATCTTACTAACTCTTTGTCATTTGGATCGATTTTTTTAGGATGTAATTTTTGTCTGAACCCTAATAATTTAATCACCGCAACCAATTCGGTTGGATGTAACAATAATTGAGCTACTTTACCCATAGTTTTAGTTAGAAAAGTTTGACCAAAAAAATAGGAGAGGATGTAAAAAAAAAAAAAGCGATTCCTTGAAAAAAAAAAAATTTTTTTTTTTGGTTGCCTAAAAAAAAAAAAATTTTACGTGGTGGTGGGTTTTTATTTTTTTTTTGTTTAGGTGAAAAAAAAAAAACGGTGGTGGGAGGATGTGGGCACTTCGCGCGTCGAGTTTGATCCAGAAAGACAGGCGCGCGTGGTGGAAATGTGTCGTATAACAAAAGTAATAAATTTCACCTTGATAAACGAGGGATCAGCGAAATAAATAAAAAAAAACACATTTTACATTACCGCGCGCCTATCATTTAAAGACAAATAAAAAAGAAACAAAAAAGAAAAGTTGATACGCATCACGTGACACAACTGATAAAGTAAGTAAAAACAAGTAACACATTCTCTCTATACAACTTATTCATTATTTTCGATTTTTTCAAACCATTTTCTAGCAGCTTTTATGTTATCTAAAATCAACAATTCTTCATGTTGTTGAATTAGATTGTGGTTATTATCATCGTTTTCATTTTTATCTTTCAATACAATCATGATAAACATGTTATCAGTAATAATATCAATGTAGAAATTGATACCATTACTACCTCTAATGATCAAGTTTTTGAAATTAGTTCTTAATTTGGTTATTGATTGTTTATAAGTTTTGATGATGTTTGATATTTTTTCGAACCGTTTAGGATCCAATTCTTCTACAGCGTCTTCTTCTCCGTCTACTTTGTCATTTGGACCATTCTGTAATTGTTTCTGTATCGATGCAGTTGATGAAATAACAAGAAATGTAGTCTTTTCAAATAATATAATTTCTTCGGCATCCAATATCGAATTGAATTTGATTAAATTATTATTGAACAAATTGATATTTGGGATTAATGAACACACAATCTGAGACCAGGCTTTATACAAACTTTCATCCCATATACTTGTTGGAAACCCGATTAGTTTGAAATGATATGGATTGGATATTTTCTGTAACTTTTCCATCATAATTTGGAATAACTCTTGACGTTTATCTATTTGAACAAGGTCCATTTTATGCAACAACACAAAAACTTTGGCGTCAGGCAGGTATTGTTGTAAATTAGTCAATGATTTGATGAAAATTTCAATATCTTTATTAATCAGTTTACTTTCAACGTCAAACACATGGATTAATACCTGAACCATTTTGAAAATGTGGTCTTTTTGGGAAGTGAAATAATTATCCATAAACACCGTTTGTCCACCACAATCCCACAAGTTCAAGGTCATATTCCCCAAAAAACGTAAATGCAGCAATTCGACATCGATGGTGGCTCCTAATCTTCTAGTATCTAATGCTGAATAATTGGAAAATATAATCGATCTCATGGAAGATTTACCTGACCCGGATCTTCCCATTAGTAATAATTTCTTTCTTGACGATGTAGATGATGACATGGTTTCTATGATATTTTTGAAAAAATGATGAAGTGCAAGTTTGATTTTAGGGGTTTTACTGTGAAATGAAGTGATTGATTAGCAAATAATATATATGGTAGATGATGTTGTATCTGTTTTGTTCTTTGTTCGTTTTTTTATTTTATTTTTTTTTGTTGGTTCGGTTTTTTTTTTTCTCGTTCTGTCGGTTGCGGAACATTGGTAGTACGACATCACCACGAGAAACGGTTTCTTCCAACGAAACTAAAGAGAAGACTAATGACAGAATCAAATGATTCAAAAGGGTATCAAAGATATCATACATTTCATTAAGAAATATACACCGAAAAAATACAAGAATTAAAATTAATAAAGTAGCAAAATAAATTGTACTAAACCGAAAATGCGAAAACCTCATAGAAATGAGTTCCAATAAAAATAAGAAACAGAAAAGTTGGAAAATAGATAAATCAAAAATAGATAATAAAAGAAGGAAGAAAATCGGAACCTAGCTCTTCATTTCTCCTTCTTTTTTAAAACCGGAAGTAAAAAATTAATCAAGAAAACTCAAATAAAATGAAATAAAATAAAATAAAAACAAAAATTTTTTGAGAAACAGTGTTCTCAAACACAAGTTCATAGCTCACACTTAAATGAAGTAAGCTAATGGGATTAAAGCAAAAGCTAAAATGGAAGAAATACCAGCAGTGGCAGCAGCACCAGTAAATGTGGTGGCGATTTCACTTGGGATAGTTGATTCAGAAGCTTGAATAATAACAGAAGGTTCAGTGGTACGAGAAATAGTTTGCTCAGCAACAGTAGTACCTCCAGTAACACCCGGTTGTCCTGGTTGTTCTTCAGCACCTGGTTTAGTTTCAGTGAGTGTTTTGGTTTCAGTACCTTCTTCACCACCGGCACCAGGTTGACCACCAGCAGCTGGAACAGTAGTAGGAGCTGGACCTTCTGGAACTTTGGAAACAGTAATGAAAACAGTAGTTTCTTCAGTAACAGTACCAGTAACAATAGTAGAAGTTTCTGGGACCAAAACTTCTTCACCAGAGGTAACAACCTTGGTAGCAACAGATTCACCTTCTGGGATTGAGGTTGGTTTGTAAGTGACATATTTAGTGGTGGTTTGTTCAACAACTTCGGTAACAGTGGAAGGAGTAGCTTCAACAGTGGTTTGTTTACATTTGTCTTCTTTACAAACAACAATAGTAACAGTCTTGACTTCTTCAACAGTTTCAACAGGTTCAATTGGACAATAGGTGGTGTAAACAGTTTCAACACCATGAACAGTAGTAGTGACTGGACCTAAAGTAGCTGGAACAGTAGTTTCGTGACAAGCATCGTTGTGACAAGAGGTAATAGTAATGATTTCGGTACCGGTGATATCAGTGACGGTAACAGCTTCACCACCGCCAATTTGTGATGGGTTTTCAGTAGCTGGGCAAACGGTTGTGTAAATAGTTTCAGCACCGTCAATGGTAGTAGTGATGACAGTAGTTGATCTAATAGTGGTTGATTCGGATTCAGTTTCTTCAGTTTCGGTTGGTTCTTCAGTAGCTTCTTCAGATTCAGTAGCACCACCTTCTTCAGATTCAGTAGCACCACCTTCTTCGGAACCAGTAGTTTCTTCGGTATCGGTAGGTTCTTCAGTTTCACTTGGTTCTTCAGTAGTTCCTTCAGTGCCGGTTGGTTCTTCAGTGACACTGCCTTCATCAGTTGGGGAAACAGAAGCTTCTTCGTCAGCATCTTCAGCGGAAAGGTAGACGTCAATTGGAGTTCCATCAGTATCTTCAATAGAAGCAATGAAGTCATCAATTTCATCTCTCTTTCTTAAAGTAGAGTTGGAAGCACTTTCCAAATGAACTTGATGAACTTGACTAACCAAATTCCAAAGAATTCTAGCTGGAATGGAAATGATTCTACCAGCGTTACGAATATCGTTGGTAAATTGAGAGTCACCAGCACGAGCGTAATAGTATTGGATATCGTAGTCTTCTGGAGAAACAAAGTTGAAGAATGTTTCGTATTCTTCTGGAAGAGTAAAGACACAAACACCAGTTTCAAAGTTAACAACTGAAACTCTTTCATTGTTGATGATACAGGCAAGCAAACTTGGAGTAGCACTGGCTTCATCGGTTGATGAGACTTCAGAAGATTCTTCAGGAGTAGTGCTGCTTGGTTCTTCAGTTTCAGTTGGTTCTTCAGTTTCAGATGCTTCTTCAGTAGATTCAGATACTTCTTCAGATTCAGTTGGTTCTTCAGTTTCAGATGCTTCTTCAGATTCAGTTGGTTCTTCAGTTTCAGATGCTTCTTCAGATTCAGTTGGTTCTTCGGATTCGGTTGGTTCTTCGGATTCGGTTGGTTCTTCAGTTTCAGATGCTTCTTCAGATTCAGTTGGTTCTTCGGATTCAGTTGGTTCTTCTGATTCAGTTGGTTCCTCAGTAGATTCAGTTGGTTCTTCTGATTCAGTAGCTTCTTCGGATTCAGATGCTTCTTCGGTTTCAGTTGGTTCTTCAGTAGCTTCTTCGGAGTCAGTTGGTTCTTCGGTTGGTTCTTCAGTGTCTGTTGGTTCTTCAGTAACATCAGTAGGTTCTTCAGTTGGTTCTTCGGTAGCATCAGTTGGCTCTTCAGTAGGTTCTTCAGTTGGCTCTTCGGTAGGTTCTTCGGTAGGTTCTTCAGTAGGTTCTTCAGTTGGCTCTTCGGTAGGTTCTTCAGTTGGCTCTTCAGTAGGTTCTTCAGTTGGCTCTTCAGTAGGTTCTTCAGTTGGCTCTTCAGTAGGTTCTTCAGTTGGCTCTTCAGTAGGTTCTTCAGTTGGCTCTTCAGTAGGTTCTTCAGTTGGCTCTTCAGTAGGTTCTTCAGTTGGCTCTTCGGTAGGTTCTTCAGTTGGCTCTTCAGTTGGCTCTTCAGTAGGTTCTTCAGTAGCCTCTGGGTCGTCTGGGTCTTCTGGGTCGTCTGGATCTTCGTCGTCTCTCTTGTTAGCAACTATATCAATAATTCTTTTTTTATAAGAATTGATAAAGTTTTCAGCAATAACATCTTTAGCAGAATCTCTTTTTTTGATTAATTTATCATTCTTTGAAACTTCAACTTGATTTCCAATGGTAGTAGAAACGAGCGTAGAAGCGACAATAACTGTCAGTAATAAGGAGAACTTCATTAGCGATAGTAAAAAGTAAGAGGTAAAGTTGTACTTCTTGAACAAGAATAAACCAGCTTTATCCTAAACCCAAAAAAAGAAGAAAAATGACTGTGATTTATATAGGGGATAGAATCAGGAGGGAGGTTCCAAATTCGTATACAACATCGTTGAATTCAGAAAAATATAACCTAACATTAGTTGCAAACTTAACTTTAAGTAATCGCGCGTCATTTGCTGAGTGATTCTCTTGTTTCTAACCAACGCATTTGTGAAACTTTTAAAAAGTCTAAGAAAAAAGTCATTGATGAACCAGCATGAATAGCTTAATTGAAATCGGACTCCATTGTCATGATGGGTGGGTGGTCTTATAATTGCTATTGTCACTTTCTGTGTTATATTCTCCACATTTCTTTGACAATTGGATCCAAGCAATACCCAGCTTGTACAAAAATGATAATGTCAGTCTTTGAAAACATGCCATTTTTCTTTTTGGCCCATCATGAGAGCATGTCATGGTTTGGATAATACCACAATTAAAGTTTTAATCTTTGAACTTTCTGTATGATGAAGAATTTGTTACATAATTTTAATAATAAATAAAAAAAAACAAAATTATGTAAAAAGTAACTCCACTTTCCAGCATTAATGGTAGAACATCCTCTATTATAGCTTTCGTCTCTCGAACTTTCTGAGTTTATCTTGTACCAAGTAAGTTAATCATTAATGTTTTCAATTGAAGCGAAAAAGAAAATTTTACAAAAAAAAAGTTTTTAGTCTTTCCGGATATTCCTGTGTATAGATGTTCCACGTGCGTGCAACCTCAATTCCAAATCCAAATACGGCACCATGATTATTAATTGTGGATTCTTTATGGTTTGAAATAAAATCGTTCGCTGAAAGTTTCTTGATTATTTGGCTTTGTGTTGAAGATCAAAAAAAAAAAAGAAAGCAATTGTTAAACATCTCGTATACTTACGTAATCCGGATACTCCAGTCTCATTATGTAAATCTCGTAATGCGATTGTCGCAAAACTGCGAAATTCCAACTACACGGACCACTTTATCAAGTATCACATTTATCACCTCTCCTTAATTACAATTGGAGTAAAATATTATTAATTATAATTCTAAAAATAAATTGTAATTGGTTTTGAAAATAAACAAAAAAAGAAAAGAAAACTTTCATTCCTTCGTGTTCGTGGATTAGGTTGGCCAAGACTTTTCTTTTGTTTTTTTTGAAAAGTTTGTTAAGAATATCCCGCCTTTCTTTCTTGGGGGGAGAACAAGAAGAAGCGAATACCTTTTTTAAGAGAAATCTTGTCCGAATTCAGATGCGTCACGGAGCCGGCTGTGATGGCAATCATAGAAATTGCAACGGTTATGATGTGAAATTCAGTAACTAAAAATTCAGAACTTTCTTAGATTGTACGTTTACTCCTATTGTTATTTTTCTTCATCTTGATTGGCTCCAATGATGGTCATTGCATAATTGATCTTACATCCCAATAGTTTAATTTGTAAATCCACAATTAAACTTACAGAAAAACAAACAAACAAGAAAAAAAAAAATCTAGTTCATACATATTACGTAATTTGCATTAAACTCATTGTCATAGCAAATTGCAATTATTTGACAAAAAATTCATAAACAATGACAAATGAAACGTTTGATAACTAACCTAATATTTGTGCCTGGATATAAAAATAGGGGGGAGAGAAACGGATATTTATGACTCCATGGAAAGATGTGTTCCTTCCCCCTGTAATTGAAAAAAAAATTGCAAAAATCTCACTGGAACTTATTCACCGAGAACACGTGATAGGTGTTAATATGCAGTACTATCATCAACGCGATTTTCTTCTATTTTTTTTTTCTTTCGGGAAAATCCAAAAATAAAAACAAACACTAAGAAATCGGAATTTTTTTTTTTTATTTTGATTGATATCTTCTATACCCCCACGTGAAAATTAACCATGAAGGTAGACGAATTAATCATTGATGGGTTTAAATCATATGCTGCACGTACGGTGATATCAGGCTGGGACTCCCAATTCAATGCCATCACTGGTTTGAACGGATCTGGGAAATCAAATATTTTAGATGCGATCTGTTTTGTCTTGGGTATTTCTTCGATGACGACCGTTCGTGCTTCCAATTTACAAGATTTGATCTATAAGAGAGGTCAAGCGGGTGTCACGAAAGCTAGTGTCACTATTGTGTTTAATAATAGTGAAGTTTCTAAATCTCCTATTGGTTTTGAAAATTGCCCGACGATCAGTGTCACTAGACAGATCATCCTTGGTGGGACGTCAAAATATTTGATTAATGGTCATAAAGCCCAACAACAAACGGTATTGAACTTGTTTCAGTCGGTGCAGTTAAACATTAATAATCCGAATTTTCTCATTATGCAAGGTAAAATTACTAAAGTTTTGAATATGAAACCAGCGGAGATCTTGTCCTTGATTGAAGAAGCAGCTGGTACGAGAACGTTCGAGGAGCGTAAGGATAAGGCGCAGAAAACCATGGCTAAAAAAGAAGCCAAGTTGACGGAAATACGAAGTTTGTTGAATGAAGAAATTGAACCAAAATTGGAAAAACTTCGAAATGAAAAGAGAAGTTTCCTCGAGTTTCAACAAACACAAATTGATTTGGAAAAATTGTCAAGACTTATAGCGGCATATGATTATAATACGTTATCGAAAAATTTCACTAATCAGTCACATTCTTTAACTCAACAAGAAACAAAAATGAGTGAGTTGCACATAACTATAGATAAATTGAATCACGAAATTGCCAACTTGAGTGAAGATTTGGAACAAGTTAAAGCGAGAAAGGAAGATAATTTGAAAAACGACGGGAGTCTAAAAGATCTTGAAGCTAAGGAAACACAATTATCTAATGAATTGGCAAGATTGAAAACTTCTAGAGATATTACCTTGGATAACTTGAAAGAAGAGGAGAAAAAGTCCACCCAATTGCAAGAACAACTAGATCAATTAAATCAACAACTTAAACAAAATGAAGAGATGTATAATACTCACGAACAGAAATATAATAAATCCAATGCACAATTATTGCAATTGAAAGAAGATTTCTCCAAAAAGCAAGAGTTGTTGTCTACTTTGTCGACTGGTATTTCTTCAAAAGGTAATACATCGGGTGGTTATACATTGCAATTAAATGAAGTCAAAGGTAAGCTTAATACTTCCGAAAATTTCATCAAGACATCGAAACTTAAAATCGATCACCTTAATCAACAAATTGCCAGTGATAAAGTTAAACTTGTTAAAGCGAAAACGGAAAATGAAACTCTTCTTTCTTCCATTGAGAAAAACCGAGAGTTTATTTCCATGCGTCAAAGTGAAATAGATACCAAATTAGGGTTTGAACCATCCAAAATCAAAGAACTTCGAGAAAAGGAATCCGAATTGATATCTCAACAAAATAGACTAAATCAAGATTTGAATTATATGAAACGAGATATTGGTAATTTGGATTTCCAATATAGCCGTCCATCACCAAATTTTAAAGATGACTTGGTTAGAGGAGTTGTTGCCCAATTGTTCAACTTACCAGATACGTCATTTGACAAAGCACTTGCGTTACAAGTATGTGCCGGAGGTAGATTATATAATGTTGTTGTTGATACAAGTGACGTTGCTTCTCAATTATTGGAAAGAGGACAATTAAGACGACGTGTGACAATTATTCCATTGGATAAAATATCTTCACGTACTATTGATCGTGACGTTGTTGATTATGCCAAAGAAGTTGCACCAGATAAGGTGGAGTTGGCACTTAATTTGATTGATTTTGAACATGAACTTGCAAAAGCTATGGAATATGTGTTTGGAACCACGTTTATATGTGCTGATCCTAATTCTGCTAAAGCCGTCACGTTTGATCCAAAAATCAAAAGCAGATCCATTACATTGGATGGAGATATTTATGATCCAGAAGGTAATCTTTCCGGAGGATCCAGGAAAAATAACTCGACTATATTGGTCAAACTTCAACAATACAACAAACAAGCTAAAAAATTGAAAATCTTAGAAGGTGAATTATCTCACATCAGACAAGAATTATCCCGCATGGAATCATTAATTGAGTCAACTAAAAGTTTGCAAAATGAGATCAACCTTAAGAAACATGAGTTGTCGTTATTGGAGAAAAAATTAGATAGCAATCCGTCATCGATAATTTTGAAACAAAACGAATCCAACCAACAAGAAATAATCAAACTCACTCAAGAAATGGAACACCATGAAGAACAATGTCAACAATACAAACAAGAAATTGTAAGTATTGAAAAAGATATTGCTGAATTCAATAGTGATAAGGGATCCAAAATCAATGATTTGAAAAAACAAGTAGCTAAATTGAAACAAGAAGTTACCCAAAAAGAACAAGAATTGGAAGAATTGACCGATTGTTTCCAAGCAGCACAAGTTGAAAGTGAACAACAAAAATCCGAATTGGTCAATGTTAAAGAATCTATTGAAAACACGCGGAAACAGATTGATGAATTGACGAAAAAATCTCAACACCAAGTCCAACAAGAAGAAAGTTTACAAAATGAGTTGAACGTGGTGAAATCGGAATTGGATGACGCAAGAGCTAGTTTGTTAGGCTTAGATGAAGAAATTAAAGATTTGACTAAAATCATCAAGGACAAAAACGAAGCTGTGAATGCCGGGAAATTAGAAATCCAGAAATTAACCCACGAATTGGAAAAATATAAGAATATTAATAAAAACTTGAAACAAAGATTAGATGAAATCATCAGTGAACATGAATGGGTCATGGATACTCAAGTGGTGGAGAATCTTATTCAACAATATCCAAATCTCAACCTTGAAGAAAGCAGAGATCAATTGAATGTTTTGGAAGAGAAATTTCAAGGTATGAGAAGAAAAGTGAATGTCAATATCATGAATATGATTGATAATGTCGAAAAAAAGGAAGCATCTTTGAAAACCATGGTCAAGACAATTGAAAAAGATAAGAGTAAAATCGTAAACACGATAAACAAGTTGAACGGATACAAACGAGACACGTTAAATACCACATATCAAAAAGTTTCAGTTGATTTTGGTCAAATATTTTCTGATTTATTGCCTGGATCGTTTGCTAAACTTGTACCAGTAAACATGATGGATGTTACCAAAGGTTTAGAAGTTAAAGTCAAATTAGGAGAAGTTTGGAAAGAAAGTTTAGTTGAATTATCTGGTGGTCAACGTTCTTTAATTGCTTTATCGTTGATTATGGCATTATTACAGTTTAAACCTGCACCGATGTATATTTTGGATGAAGTTGATGCGGCGTTAGATCTTTCCCATACACAAAACATTGGTCACTTGATTAAAACCAGATTCAAAGGGTCACAATTTATAGTTGTGTCCTTGAAAGAAGGTATGTTCACCAATGCTAATAGAGTATTTAGAACTAGATTCCAAGATGGTACATCTGTTGTATCTGTTATGTAATAATATACAGTGGTTATTTCGTTGCTGAAATAGCGCAAAGAGACGCGTTTCACAATTATAGCTTTGTGGTGTAAAAAAAAATTTAACATAAAAGGGGAACTTGGTTCGTGTAATTTTGATAAAGGATAAATTATGTAATCATTGTACCATTGATTACGTAATGGATTAGGCTAATAAGAAAAAAAAAATTTTCCCTTCTTCTTCTTCACGAGTCCGGTTTACAAAAGAACGAAACAGAAAAAATTAAATGCCAACAAAAAAAAAAAATCTCGAATTTGAAATCATTGAATATTTTTTTTTTTATTTTATTTATTTTTCAACTAGATATCACCAGCCTATTTGATATATTAGTCAATAGAGTGACTTTTAGAAGAACTAGAAAGATATTACACATATTCATTCACTATCAACACAACCTTTCTTCATCATTATTATTACTTTTTTTTTCTTTTTGATTTTTGTTTTTTTTTTTTTGTTTTATTTTTAGGATTTCCATCGACTAAAACAACACCACTGAAAAAGCAAATTAGAAAAAAAAATAATAAATTAAATTAGAATAGACTACAAAGTAATTCATAATCTATTCATTTATCCAACTGTTCTTCATTGTTTTTTACATATTAGGAATTTTTCCGATCCATTTTTGCATTATTATATAAATAAAAAAGTCATGTCAACATATCCAGTTCAACACGTAACACCCTATGATTATCATGATGACGATGATGAAAAGAAGTTGAGATCAAACAACACATTCAAGATCTTCTATTCACTAAGAACTATACTTGTGGTTATAATCGTTGGTTTAATCACACTATTTACAATCATAAGTCAATTAGTGAGATCAAATTCAGGGTATGCGCCTAATTTGACAACATTCGGTGATCAAGTCCAATTTTTCGATTTGGCTAATTACCAAGGTTCGGCTAATGGATGGCAATACAACGAAAGAGTATTATTTTGTGTTCCTTTGAGAGACGCTGCTGCTCATTTGCCAATGTTTTTTGGCCATATGAAAAACTTAACTTATCCCCATGATTTAATTGATTTAGCATTTTTGGTATCAGATTCATCAGATGATACCATGGGGGAATTGAAGAAACATTTAAATGAAATTCAAAAAGATCCAAGTTTGGCATTTGGACAAATTGAAATTTTCGAAAAAGATTTCGGTCAAGCTATTGGTCAAGGGTTCTCTGATCG
>JAKTXQ010000114.1:0-14435 GCA_030582995.1 Candida maltosa
ATACCAATCCAATAAATAAATAATGTCACTTAAACTGTCATAAGATAAGATTTTTAGTTTGATAAATTTGGAAATCTTGACCCAGTCGTCAATTATATCCACTTTTGGTTTGAATAAGGTTTTTTCTAATAAGAAATTTGCTGATGAAAGCACATCATTGTAATCCAATAATAAACCATTGGCTAAAATGATAAAAAATAACGATAAATGTCTTAATTCAATCCAGGTTAAAGAAACGTTTAAACTCAAATTTTTGGCATTTTCATCATCGATTGACATTAATTTATGGTAAACAAGTCTACTTTGGTTCATCATTTCTGTATAATCTTGTAAATCAACTAATATTGGACTTATGGATCTGACAAAATTGTCAAATAAAGTTTCAAATATTTTAAAATCATTTGGAAATAACCGTTTGATCCGTTTGATATCAACCATGGACAATTCAATAAATTTTTGATTATCAATCGTTAGTAAATTTTGGATAATGTCACCCGATTGCATATTGGATGAGAAATGGATGGTGGAATTATTACTGCCTTTTTCCGAAGATGAGGTTAAAAAAGCTATTGGAGGAATTTGTTCATTAGTGGAAGGTTCAGGTTGGAAACGTAATTGATGAGGGCGTATTTGAATAATGGAACGTGAAAGTTTTTGAAAAATGTTATTATTGTTGTTGTTGGTGTTGTTGTTAGAACTGTTTCCATTACTGTCATCACTATTGTTATTACTATTACCATTATTATTATTACTTGAAGAATTCAGACCAGAATTAGATTCATTTAAACGATCTAATCTTTCCAATTGTTTTGAAGTAATTTCAATGGAACTAGCTAAACCAGGAATACAACCAGCATTAGTATTATAAGTTTGAACGAAATCATTTGATAATCTCATTTTTTTAATATTTGTTCTCTTTTTACGTTCTTTAATTTTATTTAATTCTTGTTCAGAAGGAGGTTGTGGAGGCTGTAGTAAACAGCGATTAATTCGTTTAAATTTCTTGCAAGCTGTACAAGGTATTTGTAAATCACATTTTATTTTTAATAATTTGCAAGGGCCACAACTATAACTTCTTCTTTGACGTTTTGGTTTATTACCGATTGAATTATTTGGAGTATTATATTGTGTATTTGAAGATGAAGTTGGAGAAGTTGAAGATGAAGATGGTTGTAAATAATTATCAGATTGGTTATCCACGTGTTGTTGTTGTTGTTGTTGTTGATCCATGATGATGATGATAAGTTATAAGCATAAATAAGTAAAATGTTGAAGTGACCTCCAAAAAAAAAAAAAGAATTTGAAAATTGGTTGTAAAACAAAAAAAAAATTTTTTTTATTATTAGTCCTTAATCAATCAATATATATATTGAGTGGTTAATAATTAAGTTCTTTTTTCTTATGTATGCAAATTGTGTGTGTGGAGTAGTAAAATGCAAAATTGATTGATGGATTAAGTATGTAAGAATGACTTAACGGATTTAAACAAAACAAAAGCAAAGAAAAAAAAAGAAAAAAAAATCACGTGAACTTTTTTTGCTTTCAATATTGAATATTTTAATGAAAGTTTCAAATTTATCAGAAACTTTCGACGTTTAAATAAAAAGAAAAAAAGGGAGAAGTTGGAGTTTTCAATTTAATTTATATATGATTTTTTTTTTACACAACAACTACATCTATCGTACAATCCAATGAAAGGAGAGTTAATTAGTTAATACCAGGTAATTAGAACTAATTCTAAAAAACAATTCTAAAAGGAAAAACCAAGAAAAACTTTCACTCCGACAAAAATTTCAAATAAACAAATAATAAAAATAAAAAAAAAATTATTACTCCGTCGTGCATACAATACGACCGGACTTATAACAGTTTAAAAAAGAAAAAGAAAGGAAATCCCTTGAACCATCTCATCAACACTTTTTCCTTTTTCCTTTATTATTTTTTTTTAAACAGTATTTCCCCTCTTATTTTATTGCCTTCAAACAACACCGACGATACCAAAGTAAAAGAAAAAACGTTCGATTTGATGATAGAGCTTACTTATAATTACACTTTCAATGTCTTTTCCGTAATAGGATACACAATCCGGTAAACCAATAGAAAAAAAAAAATTTTTTTTTTCTTCTTCAACGGAAATTCAAATGTACCTGAATAATGGAGTTGCCGTTATATTTGAAAATGTAATTGTTAAAGCATAACTTTTCAATTATCAATTGAAACTTTACCTTCCCCCGGGATTCAAAAGATTAACAAAACTAAAATAGTTTCATTATTATTATTATTATTATTATCAGTTTTTGTGGTGGAAAGAGAAACTTGATCGGAATTAAACCAAAAAATAAAAAAAAATAAACAAAGTCAGAATAATAAAATTATTAAAGAAAGAAAAAATCATATCTGCAAATATCAGCAAGACAAACTACTTGTAAAGAAAAACAACATTTATCAGTAATGCCGAGGAACAAAACCCAGTCACGTGAAAGATGGTGATGAACAGAAAATTTTTTTTTTTTTTTTTTTTGGTTGACCGCAATACAAATCAATAATATTTTTTTTACAGTTGCTATAACATTAATAACTGCTTTCAATTCTAGATTCTTTGCTATTTATCCAACATAAAGTTTTTGGTCTTTCTAATAAAGTTTTTCCGAAAACAAAATGAATTAAAGTTACGTTGATGATGTTATATATATCAGTAATTTAATTTGGATCACGTTTTCTGGTAATTCCGAAATCAATTGGAACTTGTGTGACCATTAATTAATTTTTCCGTATTGTTGTCAACTGCTTCCTTTGATTTTGTGTCAAATACGACAACGAAAAAAATTTTCTTTCTTTCTAATTTCCCCAGATTTCGTCATTACAAAAAAAAAAAAAAACATAAACATCACCAAAAATTAGAGAAAACAACAACTAGAAGAAACTTTTTTTTCTTCTTCTCTCATTTCACTTGTATCACATTGTGCATATTACATTTTAATTGGATCATTCATTTGTACTTTTCTTCGTTGTTGCGTTTTTTTTTTTATAATTTTACTAAATTCCATTCCATTCATTTTAGTCATTTAGTTGATGTAATATAAAAGTACCTCAAATTTTCCAACCTTTCAACCCGAAAAAAAAAAATAATTTCTACATTAAACCTTTCAGAATATCAATTTATACCATACAAATTTTCCAATATTCTTGATTCAAAACAAACTTTCACCAAGAAAACATTAAAATTAATCCGGATTTAATCTAGATAAAGCCACATATAACATCAAAAGATCTAGAACTACTTCTTTTTATCCAAAAAAAATAAAAAAAGTTAACCTTGCTTATCAAAAAAAAAACAATAGAGTTTTTCTTCATTTTCATATTGCATATTTTTCAACAACAACAACTATGACAACAACCATGAAGTTATATCATTTATTCACGATATTAATATTTCATATTAATTTCATCAACTCATTAATCATCCCCACCTCATTTAACCACTTCCAATCATTATTTTCCTACCAAACATCAGTATCTTCATTCGATGACTGGTTATCCTTTGAAAAACAAATCTGTATAAACTCCATATTGGGTAATATCGGTGGTGAATACAGTATCAACAAAGACTTATTACCAGGGGTCATCATCGCCTCACCATCCACATCCTTCCCGAACTATTACTACCAATGGACCAGAGATTCCGCCATCACCTTAAACTTAATCATCGATCAAGTCTACAAAAACCCGAAAAACACAAGCTTGATAAACATCATCGAAGCATATATTGAAAACACCATGAAATTGCAAAAAATCCCAAATCGATCCGGCGGAGTCGATGATTATTCCAACCTCGGTGAACCCAAATTCGAAGTCAACTTGTCCAACTTTGATCAAAACTGGGGGAGACCACAGAGAGATGGACCTGGATTAAGATCGATTTCAATCATGAAGTACTTAGACTTCTTATCCGATCACGGCCTTCCCGTGACCAACACAAACACATTACATAACGCAAGTTATATCTATCATGAAGTCATCAAACCGGACTTGATGTATAATGTCAAGTATTGGAATCTGAAGGGGTTTGATCTCTGGGAAGAAATCGAGGATTATCATTTCTTTACATCTTTGATCCAACTCAAGAGTTTATCCAATGGTTTAGAAATCGCGAAACAGTTTAATGATTCACTCACGTTCCAATCCCTCCTCAATGATCTGATTTCGAATTTGGAAAAGTTTATAAATACCGATGCTGGGTTCATTAACGCATATAAACCATACATCGTCTCCGCACCAACAATCTACCAAAACAATAAACGAAATGGGTTAGACATCGCCACGATCTTAGCCAGTTTGTACACCCACGAACTTACAAACTCAACTGGTATTATTCCATTTGATATCGATAACGGGTACATTCTCACGACGTTGAGTTCGTTGATCGCGGACATGAAGATCAGGTATCCGATAAACTTACAGGATAATCTCCTCGGTGTCGCATTAGGAAGGTATCCGGAGGACGTGTATGACGGGTATCAGCAAACGGAAGGGAATCCGTGGTTTATCAGTACCGCGACCGCAAGTGAGTTTATATATCGCTTGATACATAAATTAAGAAGCAATCAAGAGGATATCGTTATTAATAATTCGAATATTGATTTTTTTAAACCGTTTATTAATATCGAAACTGAGAATAGTAATGAGAATGGTGGTTTGGAGGATGAGGTGTTGGTGATTAAGTATGGTACGAAGACTTATGATGTGATTATGCTGAAGTTGTTTAGTTATTCAGATGGATTCTTGAAGGTTATTCAGAAACATATTGATCTGGATGGAAGTATTAGTGAACAGTTTAATAAGTATATTGGATTCATGCAGGGTGCGAAGAAGTTGACGTGGAGTTATCATTCGTTGTATCTGGCTATTGCATGGAGAGAAACGGTGTTGGGATTAGCTGAGTAGAACAGTTTATTTTATTTTATTGTATTTGTGTGTATTTGTAATGATAATTTTACGAAGTTATTATAATTGAGAATTACCTATGTATCAATTTTCTTCTTTACTTTCACCATCATCTTCTTTAGTTTCAACTTCTTTTACTTCTTCGTCTTTTGATGATTCATTTACAAACTCTTGTTTCAATTGAGGATACAACTCATCGATCTTCTCCCACGATAAATCATAAATAACATTATTTTCTTTACTCAAGAATCCAATATCCAGAAGCACGAAAATCATATTCTTAACCAACTCCACCCCAGCTTCATTAAATTTCGAAATCATATTCAAATTCTTAAGATTCTCAAGCAATCCAAACCATATTTTCTCAATCTCGTCCGGTTTCAACACATCAATATTCTTCAAGAAGATCTTCGACACCAAATTGAAAATCTCAAATTGTGTCTTCCCAAAACCCAATTTATCAGTCTGGAACACTTCCGGTTTGGTTAATTCGACAAGCAACGGGAATAATCCAAACTCAAACATCCCAAATGTCGTCACGTGATCGTCGTTATGATAACCGTTGCATAGATTCTGGAGTTTCAATACGGCGAATTCTCGGATTTCTCGACATGGATTGAAACATTGGTGTGCTAATGCTTGGATCAATGAATATGACATTGATTCTTTGTTTTCTGTTGTTTGTTTGGATATGATGACGTTTAATTCGGAAGTCAAGTTGATTGAGGTTTTGGATAATTCAACTAAATCTCTAAAATATTCATTCTCAACTTTTTTGTTTGTGGTGTGATCTTGTTCTTGTTCAAATTGGGATCCAATGGCTCCTAATGATGATATCTCATCTAATAATCCTAATATTAAGACATAATTGGATGCAGTTATATCGTCGCCATTTGGATTATGAACCATTGTTTCAACTAATTTCAAAATATCCATGGCATAGGTTTGGAAACTTGCAAAGATACGTAATGATTTCCAGTATTCTTCATCAACGAGTAATTTCTTACAACACCAAGATTCATCATCGATTAAAGATAATAATGGTTGCAAGATTTGGTTCCCATGTTTACCCAATACATCTTTATTATATCCTTCGATTGATTTAATGGTTTTGATCAATTCGGTTTCGTTAGGTAAATATCTCAAGATTAATAATTTATAAGCCAAGATTCTCAATTGTCCCTTTTTGGAAAAATCAGTCACGTCAAGTTTCAGGAATACGCGTTCCATCAATTTCTCATCGTCATTGCGTAACAATAAACAAAAACAAACAGACACTTCCAATAAGAAAATCGTTTCTGTTTCATAATATCTTTTCGTTTTTTCATCGTATGTTGGGAACGAATCCAATAATAAATTCACAAACAATTTCAAATCTTCAATTGGACCTTTAGAGATATTGACAAATATATTTGGGATGTTTAATGATTTGACACAATCCATGGTTGATAATGTTGATTCGATTTCGGTATCGGTAGGTTCCGGAGGTTCATCGGAATAACCTCTTAAAAAGGAGGCGAAATTGGATAAGATCCCGGAATTATTCAATGGTTTGATTTTCTTAATGATATATAATGGTTTGACTTTATGAATTGGATCCAATTTAACTTTATTTTGGAATTCAGCAAACAAGTTTGGATTAACGAGACAATTTTCAAATAATTTAAGAATGATTTGCACGATTTGATCCCATGAGTTTGTCACTTTACAGTTACTTTTCTTGATTAATCGGAACAACACGACTGTCGATAATTGAGCTTTGAAATCACGTCCGAATGAAACGGCTAAATCACTAACATAGATCTCTTCCTCTTTCTTCTCGATTTTAATTTGGGTAATTGGGATTTCGGAACGGATACTATTGTTGTTATCTTCCGGAGTGATTTTCTTTGGTGTTTGACCAGTTAAAGTACTTAATTCCGACAACGACTTGGTTAATTTATCAATTGGTTTCGTCAAGTCATATTTCAAACAAATACTAGCGATTTTATCAATTGATGACATCAATCTCGTGATAATGTGATCATCGGAAGCTTCACGGAAAACTTGAAGAATAGTATCAATCAAAGAATCACTAATCATACTAAACAATTCCTTATCAAATTGACAGATTTCATTAGGGGAGAATTCAACTTGATCAACAAGTTTGAAATTTTGCGTCGATACCATGTTATGCCAGGCATCATCAAACCATTTATCCGTACCGTGATGTTCTTCCGGCATGATGATTTCACGGTCTTTGATGGACAGATAAATCTTGGCAAGATACCATTCTGGGAAATCCTTACCATTATAGACCCCTCTTAAATTTCTTCGATAATCTTCTAAAAGCATTTGTTTTTTAACTTGTGGGTTATGTAAATCGGTATTCAACATAATGATGGAATAAGATAACACAAACACCGAATCCTTATCAGGTTTAACTGGCTCAATTTCAATTTCAGTTTCTTCTTGATCATTTTGTTCTTCGCCATCTTCTGATGTAACTTTCTTTTTAGAACTCGTTTTCTTCATAGGTGATGATGGGATCGTACCAGCAGAATAGTTTTGACATTCAACATACTTTTCAGCAAATCTTTCCACGACTCTTTCAATCTGTTGAGATTCCCCCGGTAATCTAAACGTTTTCAACAAGACACGTAATGCTTCATCGACTCGTAAATCAGTGAAATCGAATAAATCTATAAAGTATCCAAATAATTCTGAATTTGTAGGTTTGGCTAAAAATTCACCCAAAACTTTTTTATTCAATCTACCTGATTTGGAGAAGAAAAATTCCGCCACTTCATGTAAATCAGTCTCATCTTTAATAAAACCCTCTTCTGCCAATGCCTTGATTCCATTTTTCGGCTTTTCATTCAACAATTTGGCACATCTGATAAATGCCGTTTTGTTTTTACGTTGAGTTATCAAATCATGCAAGTCATCCTTGGTGACTGGTTTATGTAGTTTACTACGTTCATTGACACCAGAAATAAATGAAAGCATACCTTCTAAACATAATGGTGGAACACTATCGGTGGTAATCAATGCGGATTCAGGTAAGGACAATTGACATAAGAATTGTAATAAATTATTCGATAAATCCGATTTTTCAAAATCACAATCATAATCAATGAATAATCTAGTAAAAAAAGTTGGAGATCTTGTCCAGAGTAAACTTAATGATTCAATTAAAACTTCTTTCGAAAAAGCATTTCTCATTGACATATGTGATCCATTCAAGTTATCATTGTTATCTTTAGTCTTAGTAGTGCTTTGATGTTGCGGAAGAATCGATTGGAAAATTAACGACGCGGATAATTCAAATTGAGGTTTTAATTGGGTACCCAAAACAATGGAAATAGTGGAGAATAATTGTAATGATGCTTTTAAAAGTGCCGGGGATTCAGTAGTGGTGATAATCTGTAAAATATGTTTGGAAATTGGATCAGCGACTAATGTCAATAACGAATGATGTTTTGGAATTTCCGATCCTGCAACTTCAATCGCGGTGTTTATCAACGACAAAGCAAACACTCTAGTACTTTCCATATGTTGATATTGATTAGATGGTGAAATCATGGATACTAAAATCCCTAAAAATTCATTGATACAAACAATCCCATAAGGTTCTTCACTAGCACAATCAAGTTCTGGTGAATTATTCGTTTCATCTTGTGGTTCTGTAGATTCTTTTTGTTCTTCTTCTTCTTCTTGTGGTTGTGGCTCTGGTTCGGTATCGGAATTCAGGTTTCTTGGAGTATTTATTTCTGACAGTTGGAAATCAGTTCCACCAATTTTATCTTCTGGTAATTTAGTATCAGAAAAATTGGTTTGCAAATCATCATTATATTCAAGTTCTGGTTCGATATCTTGAAGATTACTGAAAATTTCCACAGTGATTGAATCCATCGACATTTCTGCAGCTCTTCGTAAAACTTCACTTCTCTTCTTATTACATGCCAATGATAAACATGTTTGTACAACTTCCGAGATGACATCATTTGGTAATAATCCAGATAACGGACTGGCGATTATTTTCTCTAATAATCGTAAAACTTTCAACAACACTGCATCATCCGAATTTTGATCAGCGGCTTCAAAACGACAATGAGTCAACGAAGAAACTATTTGGATTAATGAAGTTTGTAAATTTTTCGATTTGAATGAAATTATATCATACGTTAAGAATTTCGAAATTGAATTCAATGATAACCCAGTGATATAACCAGAAGTAGATGACGATTTAATCACCAACAAAAAAGGTTGCAATAATGTCAAACTATCAACTTGATAAATATTCTTAGCATCAATTAAAATCGATTTCAATTGCAAGAACGAAGAAAGTAGTGGATTCCCTTGAACTGGACGTTGATGAGCACTTGAACCACCACTTGCTGAATTACTATGTGTCGATGCAAATCTATCAGAAAAGTTATTTGAAGTAATGCCTAACCCACTAGTCAATTCATCATCATCATCGCCATCACGATTATCATTCCCACCGAAAATATCCCCTGAAGTCAACAAAGCAGCAACCCCGCTTTGAGACCATCTATGCATTTTCCTCATGGCAGATGCTATTGTCATACATTCATTAATTGCAAGAGTAATTGGATCAACGCTGACATTCTTTGGTTTTTCAAAACGAGATTGAACATGTAGTTTAGATACCTTCCCCATAAGACTCAATGGAGTGGACGGTTTAGAAAGTTCCATGATTTTTTGTATGTGTCTTTCACTGTGTTTTTTATTGTTTATCAAATGGTTGTGTATATGTGTATGTAGATGTGGTTTGAGTGAAAGTATGGATATACTTGTTCTTTTTGATCGTTGAGTTGTTGCTTCTTTTTTGGATAGGTTTTGGTTATTTTTGACACTGAAATATTTTTTCCTTGATCAAGAAAAAAAAAAAAAAAAAAATTTGCTGTCCACTGTTTTTGTTTAAAGTGAGCGAAAATTTTTTTTACCCTAACAAACAAAAAAACAATCACAAAATCAAGAAATCAAAACCCAAATGAATAAAGTTCGGTTTGTAGAGAAAGTCTTTGAAGCTGGCGGTAGTCACGACATAACCAATGAGATGTCATAGCATGTGGTGGTGTGATAGTTATTGTGACTTACACACTCAAGTGATGCCATCTCGCTTGCAAAAATTCCAGTTGACAGGTATTTTTGATTTTTTTGCCCCAAAAAAAAACTTTGCAGTTCAGAGAGAAGTTTGTTATTAAACAACGTCACATGTATTATAAAACAAACAAACTATTGTAAATATCAAACAGTTCTCTTGATACAATTATACCAATCATTCAAAGCAGCAGACAACACTTCTCTCATAAACTCATTTTTATCATTCATATTAACTTGTCTACTCTTGAAAAACTTACTTATATCCGTCTGCAACTTATTATTCTTAACTGAATGTTGTGACAAGATAATAAAATTAAAGTTAAGAAACAAATCATTAAACATATCTAAAACCAAGGTAAATTCGTCCTTTGTCACATCAAGTGATTCTTCAACATATGCCAAATTGTTAAATAATTCATGATAGACATCACCAAACACCGTCATTTTATCACCTACTTTGGAGTTATTGACACTAATAACTAAACAATACAAGGATGTCAAAAACAATGTGCTTGATTGGATCAAATTGTTGTAGATTTTACAAATGGTGGGATTTTGTTGAATCAAATTTTGTAATGTTTTCGAAGGAGAAATTGTTGAAAATTCATTACTAGTTGCAATTTTCTTCGGTGGAGATGAAGCAATGTTAGCTGATATGGATAACGATTTGACTGCTGCTGTAGATGATGCATTTGACGAAGTTATATTAGAAGATGACATAGCAAAAATTTTAAGTAGCAAAAAAATTTAAGTAGCTAAATGAATAATACCAAACAAGAAATTATTTTGGTTTTTTCGCAGCTTAACATAATAAATTACATACACCAAAATGGTATATTGGTCTAGACTTTTTTTAAGTTATGACGTCGGTATACACACAAACTGTTTCAAGTTTTATTGTTTCGGAGAATATTTTTTAAATTTAATTAAATTAATGACAAGAAATAAATTAGTTTATACGTCTTTTTTTTTGACAAATGATCTAGACCCGCTATTGTTAAATTAATTAATTGCATGTGTGTATATACATAAACGGCGATTTAGTCATTCGTATTGGTGGTTTTGAACCATAAAAGTGAAAACTTTTATATTGCAAAAAAAAAAAAGAAAGAAAAAGACAATGAAAACCGTTGAGATGGATCTTGTCTTTCTCTATGAGGAACAAAATCAAAAGCAGTTCTAGATCGAGAAAGTGTGTGAATGTGTAGATGATGATGAGGATTTATTATATCTCTATTGTATACTTCAGGTTTGACTTGTGTTTCCCCTTTTTTCTGTCTCGTTTGTTTGAGGTTATTATACATGATAATACATACATACTTCTCGGAACAATACCCTACATAAAACTACACTATACATTTATGAGAAAGCCGATGATGTCACAATGATAAAGGTTTAGTTTTTTTTTTCACGCGTAAAGGAGGTAAATGTCAAGAAGTGATATCCCACATTGCAACAATAGGAGTGATACACGTATATACACACACACCAACTCCTTTTGTTGAGTGGAGAAAACAAGGCGAAAATGTTTTACACCATCAAGGCTTGTTAATACATTGAGTTATTAAGAAAGAAAAAGTGAAAAATTTTTTTCAATTTGATAATCGTTTTGAAATTGTTTTGTGTTCATTAATATACTTTTTTTTTCTTAGACGATGTTCTTGTAACATCAAAAGTTTATTATACATTTCGGAAAAACCGCAAAAAGAGAAATCATAGTCATGATTTATAGTCATATCGTGCTGGTTTGAGTCCATTTGACACGTTGTATATATATATTTTTTGTGGTATAGTCTATCGATGGCTGGTGGTAGAAAAGTTGATGATGATGACTTTATGTTAACCGAAAGTCAAATGTCAAGAAAAAAAAAAAAAAAATTCAGCTGGTCGTGGCTTAGAGGATAAAAAAAAATATTATTTTCATAGTGGGCTGAAATTTAACCCAATTTGGAAAGTAAAGTTACACAAACAGAAAAAATAATTTTTTTTTCTTCAATACCGTGTATTAATGTACAAAAGCCTAAAAAAAATTAAAAGCTTAATTATGCGTTCACGTGACTTTTAGGTTTCGAGTTTGTGTAACCGAGAAAAGATTTACGCCAATTTTTCATATTAAAATGTAAATAATTACACAAACCCAAAAACAAGAAAAAAAAGAAATTTTCTTTATTTTTTAATGTATCACAAAACCAAAAACCAAAACAAAACACCAACAACATCAAAACACAACACACAACACATTCTCTTTTAAAATAAATACAAACTTTTCCCTTTCACAATTTAAACCAAAAAAAAATTTGGTGATTTTTTTTTTTTTTATTTTTTTAGTTTTTTTTTTTATTTATTGATCATCATCATCAACAACATCAACAAAACTTTCATCACTCCCACACTCCTTTCCCTTTTTTCTTTCATTAGATTACTTTAACTCTAACCGTTAGTCACTCATTACTTTTTTTTTATACTTTCGTTAACTAATTCCCATTTACTTTCCTTCTAATTTTTACATATATTTCCCAACCTCAAATAATATTGAAAGAAGTAAATAAATAAAGGAATATTATTCATAATGAAATTCACAACTACTGCCTTATTGGCCATTTTATCAACTATCACTTCAATTCAAGCATCATGTTCTTTTGAAGATGGTAATTATTACTGTTCCCAAACTTCTAAAGTTGTCTATAAAGGTATCGGTTATTCTGGTACTTATCAAGATGTTACCAATATGGATGAATCTTCAGGTACTTGTTCTCAACAATCTTATTCTTTCAGTGGTAACTTGTCTCCATTAGATGAAGAATTATCTGTTCATTTCAGAGGTCCTATCAAATTATTACAATTTGGTGTTTACTACCCATCTTCTAATAACAACAAGAAAAAGAGACAAGATGAAGACTGTAATGTTAGACATGCTCATCATAAACATAAGAGAGCTACCGAAGTTGTTGAAGTTACTCAAACTGTTTACATCGATTCCAACGGTAATCTTGTTACTTCTGAAGCAGCTGAAACCGAAACCGCTGCTGCTCCAGCTCCTCAAGCTCAATCTAGTGCTTCCTCAGCTGCAGCTGCTGATGACTCTAACCTTTCTGCTCTTGAAGGTGAAGGTAAAGCTTACAGACCAGATATTTCTACTTCTGCTGCTCCAACTACTACTTCTTCTCAAGCCTCTGATGCTTCTGAAACCGTTGTTGCTGATGGTGCTTGGACTAGAGATTCTTACTTCACTCCAGGTAATGCTGACAACTGTGTTTTCTTGAACTACCACGGTGGTTCCGGTTCCGGTGTCTGGTCTCCAGCTTTCGGTAACTCTTTGTCTTTTGCCAACTCTGACAACTCTGGTGGTTCTTCTTCCGCCGTTGCTTTAGGTGATGTCACCCTTAAATCCAACAGTGAATTCATCATCATGTCTGGTTCTCCATGTTCTTCCGGTTCCGGTTGTGGTTACTACAGAAGCGGATCTGTTGCTTACCACGGTTTCGGTGGTGCTCAAAAGATTTTCGTTTTCGAATTTGAAATGCCAAGTGACCCAGGTAGTGGATACAACCAAGACATGCCAGCTGTTTGGTTATTGAACGCTAAGATCCCAAGAACTTTACAATACGGTGATGCTTCTTGTTCTTGTTGGAAGACCGGTTGTGGTGAATTGGACTTGTTTGAAATCTTAAGCGCCGGTTCCTCTAAATTGATTTCCCACTTACACGATGGTCAAGGTGGTAAAGATGGTACCAACACTGGTGGTGGTGGTTCTCAAGACTACTTCGCTAGACCAACTTCTGGTTCTCTTAAAGCCGCTGTTATTTTCACAAGTAATGAAATCCACATTGTGCAGGTTACCGAAGATTTCGGTAGCTCTTTGGATGAAGATACCGTGAATGGATGGTTGAACCAAGCCGGTTCAGTAGCTACCATCGGGTACTAGACTCTTTTTTTTTTTTTTACCTATTTACATATACATATATATATATACATTGTTTTTATTCCGTTTTTTTTTATTCATAAAAAAGTACACACAACATATATATTTACAAAATTTTTAATAATAATAAAAGTCTATATTAAACGTTCACCTATATACACGTTATCTTTTAGAGATCATTATTATCCACCGTCGATGTTCTTTCGTTATTCTTATTCCGTTCCCAGCATTCTCTGAACAATTGCATCTCTTTTAAACATTTTCTCCAATCCCCGGTATCAGCATGGCATAGTTGTAATTTCAAGTTTTCGTCATGACACCCCGTTTTTAGAATCCTTTGATCCCATTCATCTGGCTCATCGTCGTCATCTTGATTGGTGGTTTGAGAATTTGTCGTTGATTGAGTTGGTTGCATTGTTGTTGTTATTGAAAAGAAAAGGTTAGGGATTTTTTTTTT